>BPTQ01000006.1:168844947-169054177 GCA_019973895.1 Chrysanthemum seticuspe
TGATTTTATAAAATCCCGCGAAAGAAACTATTTCTCGGTTTAAACCATAGAGTTGTAAAATCCCGTACTGATGGAACCATTCTGAAGAAATGGAAAGTGTATTTCGGGATCTGATTTGATGCTGGTGTTACGGTTTCTGCTTCGAAGAAGGGATAAAAGGGTGTATTTTATGAATTGGATTATTGTCATGGCAGTTTGGTTATTACATGGTTTTACGGGGTTACGTGCTTTTAACCATGGTCGGGATGAAACCATTATCAAAGTTCATTTAAATATCAAAGAAGGCTAGATTTGAGCAGTTCAGAAGATGTGACAACGGCGTTAATTCAGTATTATTTATTTGAGGTTGAAGTGAAATATCACGGGCGAGTGTACTTAGTATCTGAAGGTATCGGGGATGGTTGGATGAAGATTCTTCGAGATCCTTGTTCGAGCTTATTATCAAACACGAAGACTTGGAAATCTAGTTATTGTTGGGAGACTTTTACCTTTTCTTTTACCACTTGGGGGAATTGGGCTTTTACCACCACAAAATAACTATCACTTTAAGGAGTTACGTTGTAGTGCTCAGTGTCACATTCAATTGTGGATTTTCAAGAGGTAATGTACGCCTTATACTTGATGGTTGGTTGGTTGAAGAGTATAGAGTACATAGAGAGTACTTAGAGATGCTAATGGAAATCGGCACCGCTCTTTGTTACATATGTGCAAGTTTAAGTCACGAGTTCGAGTTAGTTTACATCAGGTTCAAATTCATCATATTGGGTTTTCTCCATCAGCTGTCACTACAAAGAGCCTACTGAATGATAATGGGGTGGATTACATATTTTGCCAAGAGAGGCTGAAAAGAGAGACATTATGACGTTTGAACACAACAGTTCAAGCCTTGTTCTCTAAAGAAAAGAAAGGTGTACGTGTCAGTGCGCTTTATCTTCTGAAGAAGAGAAATATTCTTATTATGACCATTCTCATCAACATGCTTCATACTTTTTCCATGTGCTTCAGTCATCAAGTGAACCGGGCTACCATTGATTGTTTTCTTATTCAACTTTCTCTACTATAAGGACGATGGCAACATCATGTGCTAATTTTGCGGGGGAGAAGTGTGAATAGAATACATTTGGATGATTTCACTTATTTAGTCAAGAATGGCAACTTCGTCTGCAATTCTTGAGGGGGAGAAGAAGTATGATAATTCTGCATGGTTGATTGTTATCTGAGAATAAATGGTCAAACGGCTCCAAACTCATGTAACAACCAACCTTCTTCTTATCGGGTCATCTTTACATGGAGTTTCTTCTAAGAGTCGTTGGTTGACATCTTCACTCGGATTGATGAGTTTATCGACAAAGTGCTTCCGGTTAATGCTTCACGTATACATCAACATGATGATTCCGAACAATCTCTCTGTTCTTGTTTGATGTGATTGGTAGTTTGGTGTTACCATCTTGTGTGTTCGTTGCGGCCTGATTGCTGATTTCCTTGATGAACATCTTTCTGTTCTTGTTTGATTGGGAGGGATTTTAGTCAAGGGGATTTGCAAGATGTAAGTTAATTGGGATGCGTTTTGGTGGGATGCTTTTTGGTGTGAGTTGAAGATGTTAACACTCTATTCCCCATTCGGACAATCTTGAAGAAGGTCGAGTCTACAGTCTGTTCTACATTTCCTGCTATATGTTAGAAGACCAAAGACGAGTTGCATTTAATGATCTAAAGACTTCTTCTTAATCTGGGCTTTTATCAAAAAGATTGTCGGTTTAGGGAAGAGCACTAATTGGGGGAGGGTGAAATGTCTGATTTAATCCCCAATTAGACTTGCTCACATTCTTCAGCAAGTTGATTCCCACAAGATTTCAAGTGTTCTTCTCAAAATATTTCTAGTATACGGGCTTACAATATGTTGCTGATTCTGAAGAGTCAAAACCAGCAAGGGGGAAGGAGACAAGCATCTAAACGCGAGTAAACTTGATGAACTTAATTCTTCTAAGTGATTGAAGATATCATGGGAAGACAAATGTTATTACCGCAGAGAAACTCAAGGTTTGACTCATGGCGAGTAAACTTGATGAAGTTAATACTTCTATGTGATTGAAGATATCCCGGGAAAACAAATGTCATGACCGTAGAGAAACTCAAGGTTTTACTCATCAAGGCGTTTAGTGTTATTATTCCAACGACGTGGGGGAAGTGATGTAAGAGAAAGTTTCTGAAGATAAAAAGAGGTACACAAGTACGACATATGCAGGGGAGATAAATGTGTAACATGAGGGAGGTGTTATCAGTTATTCTCTCGTTGGGAATGTGTGTACTTCGGATTCTTGAGCTTCAAACACATTCATCATGGACGAAAGATGTGAACATAGAGGAGGTGTTCTTCATTACCCTCATAATGTGTATTCGGGAGAGTTCTTGGATATTGGTGTACTTCGGGTTCTTGAGCTTCATACACGTTCATCAGGGAAGAAAAATGTGAACATGGGAAGGTGTTCTTCATTCCCCTCATGAAGTATATTCGGGAGAGTTCTTGAGCATTATACAAAGAGACTGACTGCATCAATTCAACTACTCGGGGGAAGTGGTCTCTTCACAACTGTTGGAATGGATTGTGTCAGACTTCAGTGGTAATGAAATTTGAGAAGAGTTATTTATGTGTGGGATGATACGTTGCTGTTCTATTGGATGATATAACCTCGAACGAAGAATCACGGTGATTATTCTTAAAAAGAGCAGCGAGATCAATGATAATGGTGTACTTCTTTGTGCACCTGGCTAATGGAAGCTTGAAAGAAAGCTTTGAATTTGCTCATCTAATGGATTTTCGGTTTGGGGGGAAGCTGCCAAAGTCTGTCTTTCTCAAAGGCTCATTTTCTATCTTCTATTCTGGAGCCTCAGAAGCTTTGGTGGTGAATGTTTAAGAGATGATGACTTCTATCTTCTACAACGGGGCTGCTCAATATCCTTATCTCGGTTCTCGTTTCATCATCCTTCTTAAACTATATCATCTTCTCTATCTGTATATATCTATCGAAAAACCAAATAGAAAAATATAAAACCAACAAAAAGAAAATAGAAAAATATAAAACCAACTAAAACCCATAAAAAAAACAGAAAATTTAAAAATACCAAAAATATGTTTTTTCCAAGACATGTCTTCTGGTATTGATAACATCTACGGTCTTAGAAATGTCATTCAACAATGGCACGGGACCATAGATGAAGTTCGAGCAGGAGGTGTAAATATTCTTTTCCAAAACATGTCTCAAAATATGGCTTACAGTTACTTCTGACTGTGACCCGCGCTTAAACCATGGCTTGATATTATTTCAGATAGCAACCCGTTCTTCAAGAAAGGAAAGTGCTGCGCTAAACCAATTTTCAAATATTTCGTGCACTTATCCTAAAAACAAATTGAGGAAAGTATGTCGTAGGACTGCTGTTCCTACACAAATGTTTTTCCGTCTAAAATTCTTCAGAAAAATATTTGTTGTTTTCAAAAATTGGTGGTAAATGAGTTGCTTTAAAAACAATCAAATTCAGAGTTTTTATAAAAATTGAAAACTCAATCAATGACTTTAGCGCTTTTAAACTTTTCAGATATTTAAGTCATTGATTGAGGGGGAGAATGTTTTCAAATCTGTATCATCTAACGAGATTATCTTAATCATCCTATGTGCTTATCTGTAAAATACAATTGCCTATGTTGAAGGACTAGGTTTCTAGGATGTGATTGTTAGGTTTAGATGATTAGAGTTTGATAAACACATTATTCCCATATATTTGAATGATCTGATTGATATGTTGAATTGACTTTTATTAGTCGATTGCTGTTTGGGTGATGTCGACCACCATATATATGTATGTGTGTTCACTAACGTATGCAGGTATATTGGTTTAAAAGAATGTTCCCGATCCGGATCCCACAATTGAATATGATTGGATGCCGAAAGGAAAGGGTAACTATATCTTGGGTTGACAAATGAAGAAACGGAGCTTAATTGGACTTCTGTGGAGAGTTGGCATATATGCAATATAAGAGGTCTCATTGCATCAGCAGATGGTTTTCTTCTAAGTGATTGAAGAAAACGGAGCTTAATTTGACCTAAGTTGGCATTAAAATGCAACGTTTGAAGTCTCACTGCATCTGCAGACGGTTTTCTTCCAACCCTCAGCAACAACAACAAAAGTAGCTCAACCACCTAACGTATTTTTGTGCAGGATACCATTTTTTAAACAATTAAAAAATTTTTTTTGAATAGATTGTTTTGAAAAGTGGAAAATATTGTTTTTGAAAATTAATTGGACTAAATTTTGAAAATCACCGGACTTCATTTTTATCAAAACCTAAGTCACTCAATCAACGACTACGGTCATCGATTGAGGGGGAGAGTGATTTAAAATAAATTATTTTCAAACAATATTTCTTCATAAAAGTCCGTTTATACGCTAAAATGTGGTGATCTAAAGATTTAATGTTATGTCATGGTATGATTTTCTTTAAAACTCAAAGATCTGTCAAAATGAAATTTTTTCTGTTCTTGTTTGATTGTGAAATTGTTTTATTTTACTAAAAGATCTCTTAAAACAATCATACCTGACACTAACAATCTTTAATGTCTAAATATGTTCCTATCTGTCATCTTTCAAAATTAAATCTTGCCACGTCTTTCCCCAAAATTTTCTAAATGATTTAAATCAGATGGGATCACAAATCTCAAATGGTTTGATATTTTTGATCGGGGGAGAGATCGTGATTTAAATCTCAAATCTATTTAAATGAAATTGGTTTTAGTCCTTTAAAGGCACTCCTGCCTCCATGTGCCAAATGACTTCAAATATACAATGCACATGTTGAGGAGGAGGATTTATCCAAAAACAAGATGAGTTTTTAAATCAGGCACATTTTCTCCCATGTTTTTCTAAACCTTATTAAATCACTTGGGATCCAAAATCTCAAAGGGTTTGATATTTTTGATCGGGGGAGAATTTGTGATTTAATAATGAAATTTGATAAAAGGTGATCGTTTTGATTCAAATGTGCAAGCTGCTCTCTCATATGTGCTAAACGCTTTCGAATCTCGAAGCACATATTGAGGGGGAGCGAATGGTTTCTTAAATGGCTTTTGTGTTCGTGGATGTGCTTCAAAATAACTCTTGCCTCTATGTGTTAAAATGATTTCTCTTATCCTATGCACATATTGAGGGGGAGAATTTACCAAAGAAAAATCAAAAGGCTTTTTCTAAAGAAATTGTGATCAAGAAATTATTTCAAAGAACTCTTGCCTCCATGTGCCAAACAATTTTAATATCATATGCACATGTTGAGGGGGAGCATTTCTAAAATGATCAAAACAATTAAGGTACAAAATGTTTTGATTTTATATCACAAATACCTTGATTGTTTTTTCAAATGATTTTTCAATTGGTTTCAAGGAAGAATGAACTGTACCAAAAGACCGATCATTTTACTTTATGTATGGAGTTATAAGGATGGTGAGGTTAGGTATTAGTTCCCACGATCCGCCAGAACCGGAGGGATCTACCCAGGGACAATCCACTAGATAGTGTAGAGTCCTTAGGTATGATGAAAAAAGGAGAAAAATGAGAAATGGGAAGAGTGCGGATTGAGACAGAGCTAGTACTGGAATAAACCCAACAAGGTTCTAGTTATGAAGTCTCGGTAAGCACTGAAGGGGTTGAAGAATGAAAAAGAAATGAATATGAAAAGGGTGAAAAGATATAGCCCTCCAATAATTCAACCTTAGGGCTGTAACCGGGTTCAATACATATGCTACTGGTGGTTACCAAGGTAACACCGGTATTGAAGACAAGACGTCATGGAGCCAGTGACGCAATGCACTAAACTTCTCAAGCTACTCAAGTTCCTCTTAAAAGGGCTTGTTTCATTCTCACGGGGAACCGACATTATCTATCGACTTTCTCTTAGAGATTGTTGATATTGAAGAAGGAGACCATCTCCCTAGTCTCCGGCATAGGAACCAAATGTGCACTATTGAGTCTAGATCCAAGAGATCATCCACAAATATCTCGTTAGGACACATTATTCTTGAAGACTTGTTGTTTCACACAATGTGGAAAGTAAGAATATAATTAAAAGTCCTACGCATTATCCTTGTGGTATTGCCAGAACATCCGAGTGATATGTTAAATATTCACGATGAATATGGAAATCCTTCTAGAGCCAACATCAAACAAGCTCTTGGTGGGTGACATGTGAGATCTTGCAAAAGATCAAGCTTGTGACAAATGGGTAGAAACGATGGGGCGATTCAATCTTGAATCAACCTTGGTCCAGGAAATGAATTGACGGATACCTTTGAAAAACCGGTCGTTGTGCTTAAAAGTTCTTTTCCATAGCACATCGACTGTGTATTAATGTTTCAAAATTAAAGGGTATTTATGATTGATAATTGATTTTCCATAAAACCTTCGTTGTAGTGCAAAACACTTTCTATTAAGCAATACACGATTGTTTTCAAATCATTTTCATCAATCAGTGAATCTTAATTCGCTGGTTCACTCACTCCGTGTTGTCTTCTTTGAGACGTTTCGGTTTGAGAATGGCTTGATCTAGCTGCGAAACCCTGTCAAGGAGATTCTTTGGAATTCTACCTGATCACAGGCAGTACTTGTACTGATCAACGGGGAACCGTGGGCCGTGCACCTCAATTCAACAAAAGTGATCAAAGACACTTTTGTGCGCTTTATTGCTAACTGTTTTATGCAGAAACACCCGACGGTTGCAGCTGATCAGAATTGAGGAGTCAATTCAAAGCCGCATGCTCACAGCATCCACACTTAATTAAAGAAATCATGACAAGTGCTTATCTACATAACCTGGCTCTGATAGGTGCAAATATCATGAACCAGTAAAGCTTCCGCTACTCTGACGAAAAGATGTCATGATCCAGAAAGTGTGAGCATGTCGGTCCTAAAGTCACTACATCACATGATGGCAACACAACAAAGGGTGATCCGGAGATTTAATGTGGCTGATGATCTCGATGAAAGCTCGAAGATCATCATGATGTGGATCAGTTCAAAGACCTCCACTGAAAGTACAAACTATGCGGACTATGAAGAGTCACTGCTAAAGCACAAAGATTACGGAAGTGAAGAATTGAAGTCTATGAGCTTGGAACTAAAGACAAAGAAAGAATGCTAGGATGCAAAATGTATTTCATGGGGTGACCTCCCTTAGGGGGAGATTGTTAGGATTCAGAAAATCCATAGTGAAGAGTCGGTCACCTCAACTATTATCTAGCATAAGTTAGCTCGTAGACATATCGTTATTTACGTGTTTATTAGTGTAGTTTAGTTTAGAGTAACACCGTGGAGGAAGGACGGGTCTTTACCCACTGTATGCCTGATCCACAGTCCGTCAGGAGGACGTTTAGTTTGTAACTATAAAAGCCCCTTCCATCCTTGGAAGGGGTGGCACTCTCAATCTAATCTTTCCTTCTTGTTGAACTTTCTCTCTCTAGTTTCATCCTCTCCTCTCTTTCTCTCTCTAAAACCATGGCTTTCTTGTATCATCACCATCCAAGACCACCCGAATCATCATAACACAATACATGTAAGATCCTACAGGCACAAAATGTCAAAATGGCTAATGCTAGCCGTGGCCAAAACGGACAATTGTGAGAGGTGAATCTGGAAGTATTCTAGGACGCTGCAGAGGAATTTGGATAAAGGAATCCTAAAGTTGCAGAACTCAAAAAATCTGGTATATACCCCTATTTTACCCTTAGGAACATCCTTAATAGTATCGTTAGGGCCAGGAAGAAAGGGATGTACATTATCAGGAATATGGTATTTTGAACAGAAAGCATCTAGATCATGTTGATCTAGTTCGCATGTGAAATCACTAAGAAACTTCTTAGCCATCTTAGACAAGAGTAGGAGGAGAACCTAACCTGACGTAAAAATGAGCACGGAAAAGACGATGATGGCTTTTTTACTCTCTAGGATGAAGAAGCAACAGTAGTAAAAAGGTAAAAAGTGAGGGGTATTTATACCCTTCGAAAGAAAAAACAGGCACTCATCGGACGAACAGGAAGAGGCCACTTCCCCGATCTGTATCCAACGGCTCAAGATTATCTAGATCAACGGACGAGATGGGAGCAGCCAAAACGTCACGTCAGTCAGAAAAAGCGCGGTTAGAAACAGTTCAAGATTTCCAAAGGACGGCTATAACGCCTATCCGTTAAGTAAGTGGAATACACAATCAGCACCAGCAAGGATAACCCGCGGCATACCCAGCCGCGGATGAGAAGCACGACCTAGACTAGAAACTTGTTCATAGCGAATAAGCATACTAGACTGGGGGGACTTGATCGTGTACGATACCCCCGGACACACAGAAGAGATAGACACGGACCCGGAATGCAACCCACTAGACCAAATCCACTCGAGCACTGTCCATACCCACAGGGTACTACCTGGACGGGGATGCCAAACCGCGGATGAGGGACAGTACTTTCGGAGGAGGCCCCAACCGCGCCCCAACTAAAGAGTAAGGAATCTCACATGGGATTGAGATACTATCACCCACAGTCCCTAAAAAGGGAAAGCGGAATAGATTCCCGCCCAAAACTGTCGCTGTCACAGCAATAAGACAAGCTCTGGGTTTACTTACGTCATTCCCCACTCACAAACTGTCGCTCTCATGACCCGTGACCATGAGAACACGACAGGAAGGTCAACCATATAAATAGGGGCTCTCGCCGACATTCAAACGGTAACAAATACACACACTCTCTCTTTAAAACTCACTTTATCTCTCTAATCGTACTTATTCTCAAACCGGAGGTTGACCGCGGAAGCCCCCTTCCGCGGTGAGGCTAACGGTGCCTTACTTTCTTAGCAGCTTTCAGCCAAGACCTCTACTTAATACAAGATCTATTCTTTGAGAAGATAGCCTACACTAACCTTCGCAGAGAAGTGCCCAGATTTGTATTAACAGAGTCTATGGAACATCTTATAAGCTGGAGCTTACATTATAAGTTGGAACTTGGTGCTTATATATTTATAAAATTATTTAGCAAATTTGTTGGAGTTAAAGCTTATTGACGTAAAATCGTATAAAATGGTCAAACTAAATTGAGATATATTTCAGACTTTTGCGTGGTAATCTGTTATATTTTAAAGGCTATATAAATAATTGGGTGAATTGCATATATACCCATTAAAACTTAAAAACTTGCATATTTCCTCATAATGCAAGTTTTTAATGCATAATGTACAATGCAATTTAAGCATGATTTGGGTATATATGCATATATGCAAGTTTTAGTGGGTATATATGCAATTGACCCTAAATAATTTGACTAGATATAAACCTCATAAACACGTTTCAATTGGCTTAAGCTTATAGAGACTCATATCTTATAAAAGCTTTCATAACTAACAAACAAAACTTTATTTATAAACTCAAGAGTCAAGCCTATATAACCTCAATAAGCCCTACACCAAATACAACCCAAATCCTTATCTTGTAGCTTATCCATGTATTTCAAAATGTCTACTTTATATTGTATTTGGGACATTTTCAAAATAGAAGACTTAAAATTTTAAGCAACACACTTACTAATAATAAAAAATGAAGCTACATTTAAAAAATTAAGTGTCTTAAATATGTAGATTTGTAATATCCCACCAATAAATACGTAATAAATACAATTGCAAACACATGTTTTTAAACAAACTAACAAAACACATAAAGCTTCATATAATTTAAAGAAATGATAGAGGGACCTAAACTTAGGCCTAATTTTAGGCCTAAAACAAAGTGGTATCATTTTGATGGCTGCAGACAGTGACCCACTTATTTTACAACCATCAAGATGATGCCACTTGGTTTTAGGCCTAAGTTTAGGTCCCTCTGTCATTTCTTTATAATTTATATGAAAATAAGTTGATGGTACGTATGGTTTAAAAACCGGACCGGACCAATAGGTTCAACTGGAACCGGAGTTACCATCGGTTCGGGTAACCAATAAAAGCCGTCCGAATACGAACTTGAGAGGACCGTCGAAACCGGTAAAAACGGAATAATTGAGCTAGAACGGGATCATTGTTAAGCTCGTCATTGTTATTTTTTCTTTTTATTTTTTCTCAGGTTAAACTCGTCATTGTTATTTTGTTGGTGTCTGGACTTCAATTGCAGGATACGCTTCAACGCGGATACCTTGCTAGTAGAGAACTAATGGGTCAAAATGTCAAATAGAATTTATGGCTTCAGATATCAAGCAATTTAAGATGGTGAACATCGTCTCTTTTAACTGAATTTAAGGTTGTCTGCCCGATTAGTTAGAGGATCCTCACATGTATCGTCGATTGTGTTGTAACAGAGATGTTTGTCTCATTTTCATTTTTTCTTTGTTGGTGCCATGTATCTTGGATATTTCATCGCTTTGTACATTTATTCTAGCCTCTCGCTAGTTTTACTGTATCATTATTCTTTTGCCGTTCAAGAAAAAGATTCAAACGGTTGTTTAAGATCATGTATAACTAGAAATATGAGATCTAGGCAAGCCGCTACATGTTCTCCCCTTGCCCTTAAACGATAGAAAAACTACTTACATTCTTTGTAAGATTTTAGGAAGTTAGCATGCATATTGAGAGAATACACGAGTCCTTGAAAAAGAAAATTCATTTGTGTACTTTTTTCTAAGAAACATCATTAAGAGAACCTATATTGCAAGGGATACACTATTGGAACCCTCCCTATGGAGTCACATCCATAGGGAATATTCCCTTTATCCCCTCATTTTTTCAGTACAACGCAGTTTTTTGTCATTTTCTGTTCCGTATTTCTGACAGTTTTAAGCGTTTGGCTTATTAAACTTTATATTTACAGTTCCGCATTTTCAGGTTTATAGCTTTTTGATATAAACAAAATTATAAAAATAAAAAAAAAAATAAAAAAAAAAAAAAAAAAAACTAAGGGGGTTCTAATAAAAAACTAATGGGTCCTAATAACTCAACCCATATTGCAATGGTAGTTGCACCTAAATCTTGTTTGTCTACTTCCGTGTAAAGATATTAATACTTCAAAACAAAACAAAAACATTATTGTTATGTACTTGCAACAAAGTTAACCTGCACTCTTTTTTGATGCAAAAATGATTATACACCGTAGCCAGAGCCGTCTCGTAGATTTCAATGGCCTCGTGCCATTACTAGAAAGAGGCCCTCAAACACACACATAATATACATATGTATAAGTAGTGCATGAATTAATTAAGCTCTAGTCTCATATTGTTTTCATATATATAATAAAAATGCATGAAATTTGGTAGCCCTCGTCAAGCGATGACCCTGTGCAATCGCACCTCTTACACACCCCTAAAGCCGGCCCTGAGGTCCATAGCCATCAACTCTTTTTCCTTCATAAGAACGATTATTTTGTTAATAGCTTCGTTTATTCCTTAAAATCCTAGGGATTATTTGCATTGAGGTCTATCATCACACCAACTCTATTTTATATTTTTATATACCAATATTACATGACACGAGTGTGCATCGATAAGTGTAGCACACGCCTGAAGCACCTACATTCTGCGTGCAATTATACACCGAAAACCTTTATGAGATTCGATGATGAAAGTCATAGGTAGTTCATGAACAAATAGCATATATAGTTTTCATAATCAAACCTGAAAGTGGAAGATATCAACTGAAAAATAATCCTATGTTAATCAGGTATCAACGTAACCAACACAATAGCGACTATCTCGTCATGATCAGAAAATAGAACTCCGTAATTGACAACTACATACTTAGGATTGATACGAGATGATTTTTCTATCAATAGTACTGAGGTATGGGATCATTTATGTTCTTTATCACTGAAGTTAATAAAATATATATACATATAATTATTCATGGGATAGTCGTATATAAATCTTGTTTTACATGTGTGCACTTTAAACAAAGAACATGGAAATTGGTATATCAACCAGTTAACCACTAACGAACATGAAGTTGTCTTAACGTGGAATGTGACTACCCGTACACAAAATTTGACTTATAAAGTTATTATTCAATTCAATATCACTAGAAAAAAGTATAAATTTCAACCAGTTTTTTTGTGAACATAATATTCTTTATAAACATATGTAGTTATGTACTACATGTACATCTGTTGTTTGACAAAATATTTGATTCTAAGTGTTGGAATTATATAACATGACAATCATAAATATAAACAATAAACATCAAAGTAAGTGCGGAAGCGTATAGGAACATATAATGAATAATTAATTAACTAAAGAATAAAGTATGCGTACCTTTCTTGATTCTAGCCGAACAAGAATCAAATCCACAAACTAGCAATTAGGATGAACCCTAATTAGGGTTTATAGGATTATAAGAATTACCCCTTACCGTTTTGTAATTCAATCCAAGATAATAACAATAGTGTGTTATTACTATGTTCTTGTACACACGTACTAAACCGAATTAAAGTAATGCTAGTTTTTATCAAACAAATAACTTTATGTGAAAAAGGTTTGAAGATCGACACCCTAAAGGGATGTACGATCGGTTTAAGAACAAAACACACACAAAACAATTTTAGGGTTTAAGCAATGTGCACAAGAGATGGAAAAACAAGACCCCTAGCCTTGTATATATACCCAACTAAACTTGGTGAACAAGTTGAGGTTGTTTCATTTTCTCTTTGGGCCGATCAGTTCATGGCATCCCATAGGGATTCCGGAACCTTCCCAATCTTTGCAATTAAGTCCTTTTTCAAATACTTTTAACGCCCGTTAGTCCATTACATTAATTACTTAACGTTCGTTAGTTATTTCGTTTAATAAATAAATAAATATAACATTTATATTTAATTATTAACTTTAATATCTCATACGTAAAGTGTGCAATCCCATAGTCTCGAGTTCGATCCTAACTCACGTCTACTAATTTATATCCATAAAACCAACACTAAGTATTTAGTACCTCGTATTGTATATAAAAAATTAAATATAGCTAACTTATCTCTCGAATATAGAAAAGAAAATTGCCTTGATTTCCAAGGCAACAAAAATTAAAATATCTAAGCAAACTAAAATATCATTAATGCAAAGCTTAGTTAGTGTAAATGTGTATTTTATATGAGGAATTGGGTTCAGATCAGCATAAAATGAAAGCGATAAATTTTGTTTGGTTTGATTAAACGAGTTCGTGAAAACTATCACATGATGGTTTATCAATTCTACCTATAAACATGGATTTTGTAAGTATATTCAACTTTTGGTGAACTCTATCTGTCTAACTCTTTTATATTCCCACCAAATATAAAGTCCCTACACAATAGGAAAAAACTTACAATAAAAAACCTAATATAAAATATTAATAAGAACATACCCGCGCACAGCGGCGGCGATAAATATAATTATATAATAAATATAGTAAATGAATTGTTAACCCAACTCTACTCGCAATTCCTTACCCGCTTAGTGAATTCATTTCACAACACTCCAAATGTATATGTGTTAGTTGTACGTGTTTTTTGGGTTTTCCGTATCTTTCCCGTGACATCATTATTCCCGTATATAAAAAGACCTTCACAATCTATTTCCCGTCAAACACTTTCCCAAAAGTAAATGATTTTGATAAATAAAGCTTGTATTGATTGAAATAAAGGTTAAAGTTATAAAAATTTGAATTAAAATAAACTAAACCTACTAAAAATGTAAAAACTAAAAACTTATAAAAATATATCAAAATGGATGTTGAATTCAAGAGCACAAAATTTTAAAAAATATGGTGAAATTAGATCATAAAAAAATTAAACGAATTAAAAGATATTTAAATTTAAAAATAAAAGTGATTAATTAGTTAAGAAGTGACATGTGTCACCCCATTATTGGAGCTCTTTATTTTAGTTTGTTAGAGCTTCTCCTTTTTTGTTATTTTTTAGTTAGAGAAGTGACACATGTCACTCAATGATTGGAGCTCCTTATTTTAATTTTTTGTGGAGCTCACAACTTAAATGCTTTATATAGTAGTATGGATGTATATATACAAAAATGTATAAAATCACTAGTCACTTACAAAAAAAAAAGGACTTAGTCGATCGATATAAAAGATGCTACCAATATGAGGGGTTTGGAAAATGTATTACGTAGTAAAACCGATCTTCTAATCATTATGTTTAGGATTTTTCTAACTTGTGACCTAAGGGCACATGTTAAGCACATAAAAAAGACACCGGGTCCCACAGAAAAAGACACAAGGATTCACAGAAAGTACAATTTTTGTAGATCCCTGTGTCTTTTTCTGTAGGACCCAGTGTCCTTTTAGTGTGCTTAACTTGTGCCTTAGGGCACATGTTAGACAAACCCTTATGTTTAAAGCATAATAAACTGAGTTTTCATTTGTTTCAACATTAAATAAATTTCTTTTAATTATTAGTATTTCAAAGTCGCGTCAAAGTTTTTTTTTTTTTGAAAAGAGAACTTCATTAAACAAACAACTAAGACGGGCATCTCCAAGCTAGAGATGAGCCGCCAACAAACAACCAGTTACATCATAGGAACAGAGAAGTTACACCAGTTCTTCCATTCGATCGAACCCTCCTTACGCCTACTCCTATACCAAAGGTACCCCATAGATTTTATATCTGAAACAATTTGGACCACACTCGTATGAATCCCATTGAAAATCTTGTCGTTCCTAGCCTTCCAAATTCTCCAACACGACACAATCAGGACTCCATATATAACCTCTTTCTTAGCCTCTGAGCCGCCCAAATAGGTAACAAGCTTAATCACATCATTGGTCGAAAACACAAAGAACGGGGGAATTTTGCACCAATTTGCTAGCGCATTCCAAACATCACACGCCACCCGACAACCCGAGAACAAATGATCAGCATTTTCTTCTGCTTCTCCACAAAACACGCACAAACCATCCCCCACGAGAATATTACGTTTTCGAAGAGCACTTTGCGTAGGAATTCTGTCCAAACTCGCCCTCCACATAAAATATTACATTTATTCGGAATCCACTTACACCAATTAAACACGATATTACCATCACTTGAGTCGTTACCTTTTAACCATTTCCTTGCGTCCTTAACCGAGTATCCATCACTGCTTTTAACACACTTTTAAAAATATTAAGGTATCATTTGACTTAAACATACAAGTCGCTATAGGTATGGGTATCAAAAGATGCGAAAATCATGGGTTTGAAAATTGAACATTTGCTGGTTCAACAAGTTGAATCGTGAACAGGTTAGTCAACTTGTTTTTTAAATCCGGGTAAACCGAAAGCTATTTAACTGTTTCAAACCGATAGTCGGAGTCCATAAAACCAAAATTCATTCCTCAAAAACCCGCATTGTCGAAATATGATAACATCACCTGTATTCCTGGAATATGTTAAATCTGGTTAAAACATTTGAATCTCAATAAAGCCCTCAAATCTTGCCATAAGACTTCAAACTTTGCCGAAAACCTTCGTATATTGCCATGTAATCACTAAACTCTCACATCATCGGCCCAACCAATTGAACCGGTTAAACCGCGAACCAATTGGCAGTCTAGTTCATCTACCAATATAGTTTTGAAAACATTTGTTATAATGATTTTACAAAGCTCATCGCCTCCCGCAGCTTTCAATCCAAGCTTTCATTATAATATTTTGATACGTAAACCCATCAAACGAGCAACGATATGAATATCTCTATTCCCTTCATTTCAAACTTATATAATAAACGGACCTGACATATGTAAGTAGAAGCAGAGAGTGCATGCAGTAAGGCTTTTGTGTTCATACCATAAATGTCACATCAGCTACACTTGACATGTGTAAATAGAATGATGACATGTTGTAAAAAAAAAAAAAAAAAAAAAAAAAAAAAACTTTTGCAGCAAGAGAAAATGGGGAAAAGGGATTGATATGTCTATTTTCCGCCCCCTTCTCGATAAGATACTTTCAACCCTAATGATAACTTCATTACACATAATCACAAAAACTAACTTAGAAGTTGTTTGTTTGAACCTATTTATTTTATTTTTTTAGCTTATGAGTTTATTTAACTCGACTTACAATTTATAAGCTCATATTTTAAAGCTTTAGTCTTTATAAAATAAAGGAAAATATAAAATTTAACCTTTACAAAAAAAAAATAAATAAAAAAAATAAAAAAAAAATAAAAATTATAGAAATCCAAACCGGATTAATTGAAAAGTTCGATTTTGTAAAATGGCAAAATTAATTTGCCTTATTAACAAATAGAAGTCAAAATTAGCCTTAAAAAACACATATAAAAAACTAAAATAACAAATCTAAAAAACGAAGTAAAAATTATATGAAAAAATTATCAAATTTACAATATGTCTATGTTTACTCGCAGAAGGTTAACGGTTCAATCTAGCTAAGCGTGTCCAAAGCTAAAAAAAACTCGGCGAGGCCGCGTATTAAGTTAAAAAGATCGCCTTTCACACGTAACCTGAACATGAAAAAACCTATTTATGTTTTAGAAAAACAAAATAATTAAAAAAATAATAAAAAGATTAAATTTATCTTGTCTTTACTCCACCTCAAACACACCATCTCTAGATTTAAAAACACCCCCCTTACACCTCGTAAACTCAGTCCATTCCACCTTCACTCTGTGTTTGTGTGTGTGCAAACCAATACCCACAACCATGGAGCTCGAATCAATGGCGTCATCAATCGGAGTATCAGTCCCGGTACTCAAATTCCTCCTATGTTTCGTCACAACTATCCCAGTCAGCTTCTTCCATCGTTTTGTCCCCGGTGGGCCCACCGCCCGACACTTATACGCCGCCTTAACAGGGGCCCTGCTTTCTTACATCTCATTCGGGTTTTCATCGAATTTGCACTTTCTTGTGCCCATGTTGACTAGTTATGCGGCCATGGTTGTTTATAGGAAACGATGTGGTTTGATTAGTTTTGTTACTGCTATGGGCTATCTTATTGGATGGTATCATTCTTTTATATATATTTTTTTTATTGATATTGATTTGATTTTGTATTATTTATTTAATTTATGTGTTTTTTAGGATTAATTTGTGGACTGATTAATAAATGTGTTTGCATGTGTTTAGTTTGCTAATAATGATAGGGGGTGTTTTGGTTTACCTTATTTTCTGGGCTTATGGGTTTATTTGAATTTGGAAAAGCCGATAAACTCGCTTTTAATAGCTTATGAGCTTATCAATTTGAGGTTATCGACGTAAGTCGATAAAAATAAGGCGATAAGCTCACAAGCTGTTAAAAGTGAGCTTATTGGCTTTTCCAAATCCACATAAGCCCATAAGCTTAGAAAATAATCTAAAACCAAACACCCCCTAGAAAGTAATCAAAAACTACAGCATAAGCGGATTGAATTACTGCATGTTTGATTTAGTGAGATATGAGAAAATGATGTATAAAGATTAATTACATTTTGTTGCATGTTTTTTTTAGGATGTTACCAATGTTTACGGGATTTTTATGCGTGTGGTGTAGTTTTTGCCTAAATGAAGGTTGAGTGTTTTTAGGATTGATGTGTTCTTTTCTTTGAAATCAAGGAATGTTAAATTTAGCTTTTATGTGAAGGATTGTATATGAGTAATTAAATATTTAGCCGTATAGGATTGTAATTGTATATTGTACTCATGTTAGTTGGTTTGGGCAATTTGTGTTGTGACTTGTGATAGATTATTGCTTGTATCAGTACAGATGAATACATCAGATATGCCGTTACAGCATAAGATTTGTATTGGCAAAATCAGGATCATCACAAATTTTTTATGGAGTACATAACAAATTTCTCATTTGATGGGTATTGTTAGTACTATTTTCTAATTGTAATAAAGCTGGTCCTTTTTTCATATAGTGAATCTAGGAAGAATATTATTAGGTATGGAAGTTCTGCATTTTAGGAGTACTAAGATTTAGGTGCAGGATGCACATGCGCATACACACACATCTACATATATCTAAGTCTGCAACACATATATCTGCAAGTATGTTCATGCATATACAGAAGTAACAAGAGAACTCAACTAAGGAACATTATAAAAGCATTAAAACCATACACCAAAATAGTAAATGTCAGGTTGATCAAACTTTATATGATTTTCGTACCCTTTTATCTGCCCAGAATTGGTGAAATAAACATGATATAAAGATCGTACTTGTTACTACTACTTCTTACCTACTTACCAACTTACCAAGATTACATCAACCAATAAATGCAGCAACATATTTATCTACGATGAAGTTGGATATATGTCTTTGCATAGACACTTGGTTCTGTTACGTCATCTATTTTCTCTCTGTTTTACTTTTAAAACGTTGTTTTTTTGGCATTACACAATACTCCTTCCTGTCTATGGGACTACCATAGCCTTTTCTGTAAAGCTCTCTGCTATGAGTGAATCGTTCTCTGTTTATACTTCTGTCTGTTATGTAAAGCCTGTTAAGATTTGATGCTTTCAAACTCTGAACATTGAGTGATCAACTGTTACTAATTATTGTAAAACATGCAGCCATGTGTACTATATGAGTGGAGATGCATGGAAGGAAGGAGGCATCGATGCTACAGGTAAACACTCTCTCCATTTCCACATTTGTTATAGTTCTCTTAAATTGAGAATAAGCTCTTAAAAAATACAATATTGAGGATCAGATATTGC
The DNA here is from genome assembly GCA_019973895.1 of Chrysanthemum seticuspe. Classification (NCBI taxonomy): domain Eukaryota; kingdom Viridiplantae; phylum Streptophyta; class Magnoliopsida; order Asterales; family Asteraceae; genus Chrysanthemum; species Chrysanthemum seticuspe. The sequence continues at coordinate 168,863,631 of BPTQ01000006.1, forward strand.
TTTTAATATTCTGAAAGTACAATACATATTATTTGTTTATTTTGTCCTCATTATGTTGTATTGCTGTCTAAGTTTCTTTTCGAATAGATCTCACATTGTATGCAACTAATTTACCTTATATGCTGTAATGTAGGATCTCTTATGGTGATAACACTAAAAGTGATTTCTTGCGCTATTAATTACAATGACGGGCTGTTAAAAGAGGAAGATCTTCGTGAATCCCAAAAGAAAAACCGTTTACTAAAGCTGCCATCCTTAATTGAATACATTGGATACTGTCTTTGCTGTGGAAGTCACTTTGCTGGTCCAGTATATGAAGTCAAAGATTATTTGGATTGGACCGAAAGGAAGGGGGTAATAAACCTAATTGTCTGCTTGTTTTTTAACCATTTTGTAATTGATGCTTATATAACGTAATCATTTTGTACCTCATAAATGTACTTTCCAGATATGGACAAAATCAGAGAAAGGTACACCATCACCTTTTCTGCCGACACTCAAAGCTATTCTTCAAGCAGGTTTCTGTATGGGTTTGTACTTGTATCTTGTGCCCAGTCATCCGTTGTCAAGATTCACTGAGCCAATATATCAAGAATGGGGCTTTGTGAAACGTTTAAGCTACCAATATATGGCCGGATTTACAGCCCGATGGAAATATTATTTCATTTGGTCTATCTCAGAAGCTTCCATTATTATTTCTGGCCTTGGTTTCAGTGGTTGCACTGAATCTTCTCCACCCAAGGCAAAATGGGACCGTGCCAAAAATGTTGACGTTTTGGGTGTTGAGTTTGCAAAGAGTTCAGTTGAGTTACCACTCGTGTGGAACATTCAAGTCAGCACATGGCTTCGTCATTGTGAGTCTTCTCATTGCCCTTTCTCGAGTTGCTACCTAAAATGTTAGAAGATAGAGTTTAATTATCTTTACGGGTCAAATGGGTAAAATAAATGTTTTTTCTATAAACTTTATGGGTCTAACCGGTTGAGTGGGTCAAAAGTTCACCTAATGTGTGCTTTTAATGTTTATTGAAAAGTTAGTTTGGTATTGAAGGTAATCATATTTAACTTTCTAAATATTGGGGGTATATTATTTTAGTCAAATAGCCAACCCAACCTGCCCTGACCCATTGTGACCCATACAAAGAATCCGATCCTGACCCAAACCCATTACATAACCTGCTCGGTCTACCCATTTTGCCATCTTTGTATTTATTTTGGTCAAAGTTGTAAAACTCACTAGGCGGTACTTGTGCGGTTGACAACCTTGCAGCGAGTAATCGGCCTATGCAAGGAGTACCCAGATTCAATTTATTTTTATGTATAACCATAATACTTTAAAGTTCAAATACTTCAAAGTTGAAACATAAACATAATAATTCTAAATGCTTCAAAATAAATCATAATCATAATATGTTAAATACCATATCCGCGTAATTTGGCCAAGTAGCCAAAGTTTTGACCGAGTTGTTCTGAGTAGCCCGAGTAATTTGGTCGATTTGGACTGGGTAGCCTGATTTTTGACAGAGTAATGTGTCCGAGTAGGTCCGAATTGCCTTGGCACCTACCGGATCACTGATTACTCCCTGAGTAATCGGTTGCCTAGGCCGAGTTTTACAACTCTGATTTTGGGTATCACATGCATGCTCAGCTAATGCATAATAATGGAACCATGAGAAGCAATTTGCATTTTCTAGTTTCTAATACTTGTATGTTATCAGATGTTTATGACAGACTTGTCCAAAAGGGAAAGAAGCCTGGATTTGTCCAATTGCTAGCAACACAGACTGTTAGTGCTGTCTGGCATGTAAGTTTTAAGTACATTAATCTACTAATTATTTATTTATTTATTTACAAATATAAATTTGTGTTCCATATAGAACCTTCCAGTAGTGATTACCCGTCGATAAATGTATAGAATTTGACTGTGGTCAGAATTTGTTATTGTGACAGGGATTATACCCGGGGTACATGATATTCTTTGTTCAATCCGCTTTGATGATTGCTGGATCAAGAGGTAATAAATCTGTCAGCCCTTTTAACGTTATTCACTTTTTATGAATCATTTAGATGGATACAGTTTATTCCATTTGCTGACCATTGTTTTTATTTGTCTTTGACTCTATGAGCAGCCATTTACAGATGGCAGCAAGCGATCCCCCCTAAAATGGCAATAGTTAAGAAGTTGTTTATGCTCATGAACTTTGCGTACACACTTCTTGTTCTAAACTACTCCTGTGTTGGTTTTATGGTTAGTGTGCAATCTGATACATTTTTATTCTTCCTGTTATTATTATTTCCCTTTATAAACACGTTAAAGTTTAAAATGAATATGGATTTGTTACAGTTCATTACCAATATTCTTTTTTGGTATCATATTTGAATATAATTTTCCGCATGAAACCATACTTCTTGTCCAAATGTAAGTATAAAACACTGGATTTTGCAAAATTGAGCTAGTTTAAACAAAAGATGCCAATTGTGATGATGGCTTGCATTTGCATGATACTGCCAAATTTAGTATTTTCTTTTGGCAATTTCTCATATAAAAACATCTCACTATAAAAATATCTATAATAGTCAATTTTTTTAAATTACTTGTTTTTCTTTGTAAAACAGGTATTGAGCCTGCACGAGACACTGGCTGCGTATGGGAGCGTATACTACGTCGGAACTATCATTCCAGTGGTTTTGATCCTCCTTGGTAACATAATCACACCAAAGCCATCCAAATCCAAAGCTCGAAAAGAACAGTGAGGTTTGGAAAAGAACAGTGAGGTTGTAAAACTATTTCTCTACCTTAAATCTCAATGAAAAAGCAAAGGATGGAGATTTGCCAACCGTAACCGTTTCTTAGTTTAGATCAATGTCAAAACAAATATTTCGTATTTTTGTTTTAATTACCATTTCATGTTTTCTCAGTCTTGTACCATGTATTCTAATTATTTAAGATTGCCATGATGATATCTGTCGTATCTCTTGGTTTTCAACATGTTAACTATTTTCTCGGGGGCATTTTTGTTTACGGTTTCTGCAACAGGGCTGGTAGACCAACTGTTTTATATCTTGCTCGTGGTCTGTTTGGGGAGCACATTCCCAAAATAAAAGGTAATTGGTTTGGAAACTTGTAGGGTCTTTATTCCTTTGTGTATTTTCGTCTCCCCTCGCACTTATTAGTCTTGAAGGAGGCAGCTGGAATACTGCTGACCTGTTGGCCAAATTATTAACAAAACTCCAAGTTTTTTCTCCCCTCGATAGGGGCCAGCAGCTCGACCCCCACCATGTTCACCTCATCATGCTTGTGTAACCGTCCCATGAGCGACATAGGTTTTGATTGGATGATGTTTCTGTTTCATATATCCCATTCTTTCTTCGTTTTGAGTTAAGTGACTATTAACAAGACATTGATGGTTATACTCTACAAATAAGATGTATTAAAAGTTGGTTGAAGTTTGAAACGAAGGATGCATCATCCTTTTCTTTTTGGATATATGTTGAGTGATTCATAGTGAAGTATTTGTTTGAAATGCAAAATGGTTGTCAAGTTAGCAGCCTGGTGTAACACTTAAATTGGAGGTAAAAGTAAACGTTTTGAAGAATGTAAGTTAATGTCAAGAAATCGCATAACACGAGCAATGACTTGTGGAAAATAAACAATACATGACTTGATGCGGTTTAGACAATCAAGATAGTTGTGCTACACCCACGCTAGATCCTGTGTTGTATATATTCAGCAATTAAATGTCCATCTGTGTTTGTTTGGATCCGAGTTCCTAAATTGTGGTATCATAGCTATGGTGTAGCTTAGCTGTGATGTAGGTGATGTCCCTTGGCGGATCTTGGTGCTTAGATGGAAACAATAGGTTATACAGTAGAACAAAACTTGGGATATATCGACCTGTGAGGTTAACTAACGATTGTGACAGTTCATTGTGGTAGTTAATCGTCGTGGCTGGGCTCCGGTTCTAGTAATTAAGCAATAATTGTGGTTTGGGGTCTCATTCTTGATCAACTGTAAAGTGGTGCGTATGGTCCCATAGAGTAGTAAAGCCTGGTTTCAAGTATAGAGAGCCACATGTAGTGTTCCTCGTTACTGAATTTATTGATCTACCACTTCATCAATAGTCACCATTCAGGATGCCAAATCATACACCTTCATCCAAATTCCTATCGTGTAACCCAAACAGTATGAAACTTTTTCGTAATGTAATTATCTGAGGTATAAAGGATAAACACATCATGGGTTATTGTTCGTCTTTAATATATTTCTAAGGCTCGAGAGCCTAATCGAGCTTTGGGTATACTATGAATCTCGGGTTCGAGCTCGTTTATCAAATGAGCTCCAACCTAAGCTCAGATTCGTTTCGAGCTATTACTGTGGCTATCCCGAGTATCTCACTAGTAGCTTGGTTCGTTCACATTTGTGATAGAAAGTAGCTTTTTTTTTTTTTTTTTTTTAAAGATATTAGCTTTGACATTTCTGTTTGGCGGCATGTGTTTGTTCTAAGTAAAAAAGCTCATACACCACCAAAATACATCCCTAGTTAAGGGCTTAAGGCAAAACTTGTATTTAATACTTGATCTCACATGAGTAACCATTCTTATAAGAGCGCTGGGTATAATAACTTACTAACGTGCGTTGGGCTGACATGGCCTATGTTGACGCCGCTTTATCATACCAACTTGGGTTACGTTATGATGGCGTTGGTCGGTAAGTTACCAAAGAAACGTAGAACGGAACGAGCTAGTAGACAAAAAAGAAAAAAAAGAAAAAAACCAAAAAAGAACAAAAAAAAAATCATTTCACCCACTTTAACGACTACTAATTTAATTTTCAAAACACACCCTTTGGGTTTTTTTTTTTTTTTTTTTTTTTTTTTTTTTTTTTTTTTTTTTTTCAATTAAATATAAACTCCCCCTATAAATAGAATACCCAATTACCAAATATTTTCACACTTAACCCAAACACTATTATTCATTTTAACACACACATTATGGCTTGTTCTTTCTCTCATTTCGTCGAAGAAATTCAATCGTATGTTCAGAACCAATGCGAGCAAGAGGATGCGGCTCGTCAGGATGCTATTGTTGGCGTTATTAATCTGTTTGAGAAAGCAAAGGCGGCGAAAAAACATTTGAGAAAATAATACGAGAAATGCAAAGACATTTCGCCGGAAAGACATGCTGTAATTGACAAATTTTTGAACGATGAAGCCTGGAAAGATTATGAGATTAAGAAAACGTTGTGAAAGTGTGTTTCATATATATAAAAAAAATATCATTCACAAAACCTGTTGGATGCATAATGAAAACATTATGGGTGGTTCGGTATCACAACAACTACATCAATTTAGGCTAGATGAAGAGGAATTAGTTGATGAACATGGATTTATGAGAAATAGTATCATCCATTTATGCGAGATGAAAAGGTTTTAAAAGAAACAGAGGAAGAACAAGCAACGGTTCAAACAGAATAAACAAGGCTTCAACAAGAGTGGGAAGAGTTCTTTAGGCAAGATCAAACTCATGATAAGAGCACAAGGTATGAGGTGCCATTAGTGAGCTATTGGTGAGCCATTGGTATGCCAACCTTACCGGCTAACATGCCAAACTTGTGCCAAATGCACCCTTTTGTGTTTTGAACCAATGCACTAACTCAAGCCAAATGCATCTTTGTGTGTGTGTGTGTGTGTGTGTGTTTTGTTTTTATTTGTATTGTGAGTGAGTGGTATATTTGGTGGGCTATTTTGCGGGACCTACAGGTGATGTTAGTGATATGTTATGAGGGATGGTTGTTTGAGTTATTGGTGTGTTATTGTTGTGTTATTGAGAGGTGTATGATGTTGCGCTGAGGTGACATACCAATAACGTGTTATTGGGTCCTTGCATACCTTGTGCTCTAAGTTGTTTAGGTTGGAATTTTGGGGTAGTGAAATCTGATTATGAAATAGATTAATCTATCTTGAACAAGTCTTCTAGTTTAATGTTTCTAATTTCGGAATTTTATTTTTATTAATAGTTTATGTAACATTTTTTTTAAAGTATTTGTAATTTGTTTTATTATTGAATGAATGAAATATTATTTAAATGGTCACTTAATCATTTAATGAATGAAATATTAGTTGGAGTTAATATGTAATTTGTAGTTTTTAAAGAAAAGTGGGCTAAAAAAGGATGGTGTTATTTATTGTTATGATAAAGGGTATTTTTTTTTATGTTAAATATTTTGACGTTGAAGTGATGTAACGCTTAGAGCATGTTCAATCATAACACCATAACACCAATAACACCGTCCACGTCAGCGTCACATCAGCTTTAACATTTAACATTAACATCTCTAAAAAACACCCACAACAATAACATCCCAATAACATCAATAACATTCCCAACAATTTACAAAAAAACCCCTCATTTAGGGGCATAAATGAAAAAAGAAAAGAAAAATAAATAAATAAATAAATAAATAACGCCCGTTATCCCTTTAACGCCCAGGGACTAACGGCGCAATAACGCGCGCCCTCCGAGGGTTTAACGCCAAAAACGGCGTTATTTCACCCTATAACGGCGTTATAACGTTATGGTTGTAAATGCTCTTAGATGATATCACTTGTTTGGTGTTATTTTGTTATTACACCTGGGGCTCTAAGGCTAGGTTCAGATTTGAAGTTTCGAAAAAGGGGAAAAAGATAGCTGTATGAATTAATGGAAAGTATAGCATTTTGTGGACTCGCCAAATTCCTTTGGGTATGTGGCATATGAGGTTCGATATTACAGATACACAATCCATTCTCAGTAAGAGATAATTTACCTTTTTTTTTTTTTAGCATTTGGAGGGTAGTCAAGGACGATATGATGGTGAGAGACACATATATGCAGATAGGGAAACTCGAAGGTGTCACATGACACATAGCAACATGACATTTGTGCTGTTATTGTTATGGGCTCATAAAATCCAAGCAAAAACATGGGATGTTTTAGGACTTAAAACGACACGAGTGGCTGAGCCTGTGAACCTGGAACTCAACAGGCTGCCTGTCTTGCTGGCCGATGTGGTCGTTGGTTAGATCGATTTTGGCTTCATGTCATCACTTCTTATTTACGCTACAAATAACACACACTTGTCTCAGTTGAAACTTAGTTAAGAAGCATTTCACACCACATACATACATTTACATGTGTTTTAACTTTGCAAAACCTTTATAAAAGTCAAACACGACCCACTATTAAGAATGATATCATTGTCATAATTATGTAATTAGCAAGCCAAACATTTAGAATGTCAACTATGTTTTGATTAGGTAAAACTTCACTTTATTAGACATCAGGAAAAGATTATAATCTTGGAATCTCATTAAAAATAAAGTTATTTAATTTCCTAATCCATATGTGCATATCAATTTGAATATTTCTAAATTTCAACCATATATTTTGGAGATAATGATTGGAAACAGAGAAGGTAAGGCAGGCACATAGCTGGCTTCTTTTTCTTGTCCTTTTCAGTATTTGCTGGTGGTTGTGTTTTCTTCTATTTATATTTTATTTTCAATACAAAATGTGTGCTGTTTGTTAAACAAGCAAACAAGCATTAAAATATTTAAACAATGAATAAATTAAGTTATCTATCTCACTGTTAGGCTTACAATTACTTGCTTAATTTGGGTGAAATTATAATCTATTCAGTTACTAGCAATATAACTATAAATGTTCATTTGTCTACGAATGTATTTGTTTCTAAGAAATATCTTTATAGAAAGAATAAGTTAAATGGAAATATTTATATGTTTAAATAGCTTGTTTTAAATTAATTATATTGAGATAAGCTATTTGTAGTGCCCATCAACATTTTTGTTAAAATTTTGTTTGGTCTGGTAAAAAATTAGCGCAAGATGTTGTTAAATGCAAATGTCGTGTATCTTGTATTTCTTATGTGGTGTGTATCATAGCAACATAAACAATTAACCTCGTCAAAGTTCATGTATATAAATACAAAAAAGCGTGCAAGAAGCCAAGAACCTTAAAAAAAGATAGATACATTGAAACAATCTTTAATCTTAATAGTGATTAATAATCTTTATAATCCAAAAAGATGGATACATTGAAACAATCTTTAATTTGAATAGTCATTAATCTATACTACTACATAAAACATTTAAGTTGTGGGCTCCACAAAAAATTAAAATAAGAAGCTCCAATCATTGAGTGACATGTGTCACTTCTCTAACTAAAAAATAACAAAAAGGGAGGAGCTCTAACAAACTAAAATAAAGAGCTCCAATAATGGGGTGACACATGTCACTTCTTAACTAATTAATCACATTTATTTTTAAATTTAAATATCTTTTAATTCGTTTAATTTTTTTATGATCTAATTTCACCATATTTTTTAAAATTTTGTGCTCTTTAATTCAACATCCATTTTGATATATTTTTATAAGTTTTTAGTTTTTACATTTTTAGTAAGTTTATTTTATTTTGATTTAAATTTTTATAACTTTAACCTTTATTTCAATCAATACAAACTTTATTTATCAAAATCATTTACTTTTGGGAAAGTGTTTGACGGGAAAGAGATTGTGAATGTCTTTTTATATGCGGGAATAATGATGTCACGGGAAAGATACGAAAAACCTAAACAAACACATACAACTTAACACATATACATTTGGAGTGTTGTGAAATGATTCACTAAATGGGTAGGGAATTGCGAGGAGAGTTGGGTTACCGATTCATTTACTATATTTATTATATAACTATATTTATCGCTGCCGCTGTGCGCGGGTATCCAACTAGTAATATAAAATTATATCTCAAAAGCAGAACCAAACAACCAAACATATTCTAGTATTTCTTAAATATATTTAAAAGATTTTACGCATTTTACATGACTATGTTTTTTCTTGGATCTTAATCAATTGGCCACACTTCAGAAAGGGCAGAATCAAGTCATTAAACGTGTACATAGTGACTCATTAACTCAAATAAAGAAATAACTATTGGTTTATTATATTTTAAAGTTTGGTTAAATTTTAGTCATGGCATATTCCGATCACATTTATGTTTATATATATTTGCCGAATGATTCTTGAAGCAAAACATTTTACTTTTGGATAAGCGTGTGACACATTGTATTCTCTTTAGACCTGCTTCCTTGAGATTAAAGTATTGTTATGGTTGTTGTTTGGTTTTTAATTAGGGGTGTTCACAATTAGGATACTATCCACAAAATCCAAAAATCGAATTGAACTTACTCAAAACAGAACCAAATTTGTTCAAACAAAGCGAATTAAATATTTGGTTTTTGTGTGATTTTGGCTTTGGTTTTGATTTTAGTTTTGACATGTAAATCGAACCGAATCTAAAACCAATGTCACAAATATACATATTTATTTATACATAAAAAATATCGTTAAAACCTTTTTCTAATACAAACATTAACATTTTTTAAGCTTGTAACTCTTTTTTTTTAGGGGCAATTGCATATATACCCACTAAAACTTGCATATTTGCATATATACCCAAAACATGCTTAAAATGCATTGTAAATCATGCAATAAAAACTTGTATTATGGGGAAATATGCAAGTTTTTAAGTTTTAGTGGGTATATATGCAATTCACCCTTTTTTTATTATTTTTTTTCGAACGACAACTTTCATAAAACAGCTCTAACCAGGAGCTAGAGCCAAAAAACCAACAATTACAAAGAGATTAAGCCCAAAATAGGGCTTTGTAAGAAACCTATCCAATTACATCTCAAATTTTTATTCCTATCAGACATCCAAAAGAAAGCTTGAGACACAGTGAAATCGAAGATCAAGGCTTTTTTAGTCTTGTCAACACCAAAGACCGTCTCATCCTGGAACCTCCAAATGCCCCAAGCTGTGGTAATCACAACGTTGTACAGCCCCTTCTTTTGAATTTTCGAAATCTTGAGATTGTCCACCCAACCAAGTAAATCCTTCATCATCAGCATGTGAGGTATCCAAATCCCACCACTGACCAATTTTCCTCCATATCTCCAAAGCAAACTGGCATCTCAAGAAAACGTGGCTACTGGTCTCCGTAATATCATCACAAATACCACATAAAGTAGAAGGGACATCCAAGCCTTTTTCGCAAAGTTATCGCGAGTTGGGAGTTTATCAAGAAGTAATTTCCAGATAAAGACATTAATCTTTATCGGAACATCCTTACTCCATCTCGTGGGAGTATTATCAATAACCAAAGTACCTGTGTCAATAATGTTCCTAGCGGACGCAACAGTGAACACCCCCGTTCCGTCCCCCAACCATACCCACCTATCTTTTTGTTGAGATAAGGAACAAGAATCAAGCAAAGTTAGAAGCTGGTGCCACTGTTGTGATTCAGCCCCTCCTCTCGGACATCTTTGAAGCCACACCGAGTCCAAAGTCAAGACAATCCGGTCCTTCACCATCGCGTTCGTTTCCGTATCCAATATGAAAATCCCAGAAATTTTTTCTTTGAGAGGGCATTCACCAATCCACAAGTCTTCCCAGAATTTCGTATCCGCACCATTTCCGATTCGTAGTTTAAATTTTTAAATTTAAAAAATTAAAAATTAAGTAAAATGAAACCGATTATAAATGATGTAATTTGGGTTTTTCAGGTTAACCCGAAATCGAACCAAATTTAAATTCGGTTTTAGATTTGATTTGATCAAATTTGAATTTTGTTCGTTTCGAGTTGATCCAATTTATATTCAGTTCGGTTCGGTTTGATCTAATTTAAATTCGGTTATGATTAGACGAACACCCTAGTTTTTAATCAAGAAAACGTGTTCTGGTAAATGTTTCTTAGACTAATCTATACTACATAAAATGGAAAGACATTCAAAGTGGAAAAGTGAAAAAGTGAAAAAGTGAAATGGTCAAATGAGAGAGAGAGACATATGTAAAGGCATATTTAATACTCTCTTATCACAAGTCACTCAAAAACACATACAAAATGCTTTCTTCTTCCACACATCTCATCAACCACCATCCTCACCACCGCACCACTCTACCATCGCATATCGTTAATTGTCTGCCGCTAGAAACCGCTGACGCCAGACGCGGGTAATCGCCTAGTCTTAATTAAAGTTGTACGTATCAAAGACACCACATAACAAAATGCATCTTATAGTGTGGACACTCTTTCTTCCATGACCATTCCTTTTATTCCTTACTTCTTATATATACACAACTTTCTCTTTTTCTTAATCTCTCATTCCATACATAAATACACACACTAAGTGTGTCAAATTGTGCGTTTTTCCTTTGAAACATTACCCAAATCAAACCAAACCAGATTCTAAATTTTGGTTGCTTTGTTCATCATTTTTAGTCACACATAACATAGGTGTGTATAGGTTGCAATACATTATAAAGTGTGTCAGAATCTTGGTTCTTCCTTCATTCATGGTTTTCCTCATTCTTAAGTTTCCAAAAACTTCTTGATCACTTCTCAAAAACCCTTCTTTCTTACATTTTTCCACTTGTGAGTGCTTAGATTTTTTCATATATTAAGTGTTTCATTTTCATCTGAATTTTATAAGAAAAATGTTGGGTGTGAAGTCAAGAAATCTTGGGACACTTGGGGTTGCGAAAGGCGGATATTCGACTACTGGTGGTAGTAATGCTACTTGTGAAGTTAGACCATGTGGAATGTTGGTTCAGAAGAGGAATTCAGATGTTAATCAAACTCAAAACATAGTACATAATATTAAAGTTAGAGTCAAATATGGCTCAGTTTATCATGAAGTCAACATTAAACCTCATGCAACTTTTGGTAATTTTATATCTAAACTTCTGTTATTTATGTTTGTAACATATTTGGTCTTAATTAAGAAAATAAGAGATGTGTATTGGCTAAATGTTAGGCACAATGGTAAACATGCATTTAGAAATTAATAACCAAGGTGTGTGTAAAAATAGTGAAAATACAAGAATAACATTCTTGATATGATTGTTGTGTCAAATTCATTTGTTTGTTTTTAATACATGTGGATTGTTTGTGCAGGAGAATTAAAGAAAATGTTAGTAGGGCCAACGGGATTGAACCTTTTGGATCAAAAAATAGTATATAAAGACAAAGAAAGAGACTCGAAAGACTATTTGGATGTAGCAGGAGTTAAAGACGGGTCGAGGATGGTCTTGTTTGATGATATAATGAGTCGAGAAAAAAGACTTGTCGAAAATCTTAAAACTGCGAAAACAGAAAAAGCTAAAACTGAGATCGTTAATATCACTTCAGAAATCGATAAGCTTGCTAAACAGGTCGGTAATTTGGAGATAGAGATTTATGGCGGCAAAAAAGTCGTAGAAAAAGTCTTGTTGAATTTGATCGAGTTGTTGATGTCGCAATTGATCAAATTGGATGGAATTATAGCCGAAGGAGATGTGAAATTGCAAAGGAGAATGCAGGTACTTTTGTGTATAATTTTTGTGTATAAGTTTTACTTCATTTGACTTAAAAATGGTAAAACGATACAATGGAAACTTTAATCAGAAACACTACTATGAATCAAAAAGACAATTGACATTCTTTCATTTTAAATGATATTTTAGGTAAAAAGAGTGCAAAAGTACATAGAAGTTCTTGATGTGTTAAAGATCCGAAATTCCAAGATTGCAAGCAACAATGAGACTAAAGGACGATACCCTTTGCAACAACACCCGAAGAAGGTTTCATTTGAGCAAAGACTCATAGCACCAATGGAGAAGCAACGAGACTCGATGAAATGGGCAATCGTGGCTACGAAAAATTGGGAGAAATTTTGATTCGCGAATATTATCACGGAAGGGGAATCCATTAGTGTGAAATGTCACCATTATTCTTTCTTTCCTTGCGGTATTTGATTAAGATAGATTAAATATTCTGTCTGCTCTCGTGTTTGGTATCCAAGTTGCATTACTATTTTGTATATATGATCGATAATCGAAACTTCATTTGCCAAGTTAGTATTATCATCAATAGAGTATATTTCAACTTTCAAGTATCATTACTTCTTTAGTCTCTATTTTCGAAATTAAGGATGATTCAGAATATATATTATCATCAATAGAGTATCTATTTTCGAACTTCATTGGCCAAGTTACTATTATCATCAATAGAGTATATTCTGTCTGCTCTCGTGTTCAATCACAATTTTTTACTAAGTCATCAGAAAATATATTTATTGCATGAGATTAGGTCATTGAGTAAGGATGATTCAGCACCTAAAAAGGATACACATAATCAGAGTTCCTCGCTAGTTTAAACTTTGTAAGAAAATATAAGACTCGATAAAACGAGCCAAATATATTAATACAACGTTATATACAAGAAACATGCCATCCATAAACTACCCAGAACTGGTGAGTGGTGACCAATAAGTCAATAACCAATCCGTGAAAAACAATTTATGATATAAAATCATGTGAGACTCTGAGAGTCTACAAGGAAATTAAAATTGAAGGAATAAGCCACGTTGTGGGGGACTAAGGCTAACCTTACCAATCATTCTTTTTGGTATACATAGACGACTAGACCAATTATATTGCAACAACCTTTCCCACAAAATAATAAAATCAAAACCAAATTACTATGATGCGTTCAATTACACTACAACAACAAAAGGGAGAACGGGCGACCAACTTAAATGAAGATACTTTTGTTATCGTCAAAAGTCACTAAACAACAAAAAGTTTGCTGACATGGATGACTACACGTAAAAAGATCAACGCAAATTCTGAGATCAACCCGGTCACTTAAAGTGGCGGGCTTTTGAGGACTCACTTTAGTGGTTTTCTTGAAATAGACCGAGCGATTTGCGACTTTATAAGGAGACGACATGTGTCACTAAAAAAAGTTAACTTATGCTAGATAACATTTGGGGTGACCGATACTTTACTTATGGAATTTCCAGTTCCTAACAATCTCCCCCTAAGGGAGGTCACCCAATGATTTACATTTTGAATCCTAGCATTCTATTCTTGACTTCGTTCTTGAGCTCGTAGACTTCAATTCTTCAAATCCGCAATCTTGTGCTTTAGCAGTGATACTTCAAAGTCCGCATAGTTTTGTACTTTCAGTGGAGGCCTTTTACTGATCCACATCTTTGATGATCTTCGAGCTTTCATTGAGATCATCAGCCACAGTAAATCTCTGGATCACCCTTTGTTGTGTTGCCATCATGTGATGTTGTGACTTTCGGACCGACATGCTCACATTCTGGATCATGAAATATTCTCATCAGAGTAGCGGAAGCTTTCGTTGATTCATGATATTGGCAGCAGCGTAGCAGAAGCATTGAGTGAAAATATCAGAGTCATTGATGCACTAATCATGATTTCTTTTGAGATGAATGTGTTAAGTGAGCATGCGGCTATGGATTGACCGCTTCATTCTGATCAGCTGCAAACGTAGGGCGTACCTACATACAACAGTTAGCAATAAATCGCACGAAAGTGTCTTTGATCACTTTCGTTGAATTAAGGTACACGGCCCACGGTTCCCCGTTGATCAGTACAAGTACTGCCTGTGATCAGGTATAATTCCGAAGAATTTCCTTGACAGGGTTTCGCAGCTGCTCTAGCTGTTCTCAAACCGGAACGTCTCAAAGAAGACAACACGGAGTGAGTGAACCAGCGAATAGAGATTCACTGATTGATGAAAAGAGATTTGAAAAACAATCGTGTATCGCACAATAGAAATTGTTTTTGCAATACAACGAAGGTTTTAATGAAAATCAATTATCAATCATAAACACCTTTTGATTTGAAATATTCGTACACGGTCGAAGTGCTAAAGAAAAGAGTTTTTAAGCACAAAGACCGGTTTTTCAAAGGTATCCGTCAATCCATAACCTGAACCAAGATTGATTCAAAAGATTGAATCGCCCCATTGTTTCTGTTCAGTTGTCACATGGTTGATCTATTGAATAGAACTCACATGCCACCTACCAGGAGCTTGTTTGATGTTGGCTCCAGAAGGCTTTCCATCTTCATTGTGAATATGTTAGCATATCACTCGGATGTTCTGGCAATACCACAAGGATAATGCGTAGGACTCAAGATATAATCTCTTTTTTCACATTGTGTGAAACAGAGAGTCTTCATTGAAAGTGTCCTAATGAGATTTATTGATGATCTCGTGGCTCTAGACTCAATTTGTGCATATTTGGATCCTGTGCCGGAGACTAGGGAGAGGGTCTCCTTCTTCAATATCAACAATCTCTAAGAGAAAGTCGATAGATTATGTTGGTTCCCCGTGAGAATGAAACAAACCCTTTTAAGAGGAACTTGAGTAGCTTGGGAAGTTAGGTGCAGTGCGTCACTGGGTCCATGACGTCTTGTCTTCAATACCAGTGTTACCACCAGTAGCATATGTATTGAACCCGGTTTCTGCCCTAAGGTTGAATTAATGGAGGGCTATTTCTTTTCACCCTTTTTCACATTCATTTCTTTTTCATTCTTCAACCCCTTCAGTGCTTACCGAGACTTCATAACTAGAACCTTGTTGGGTTTATTCCAGTACTAGCTCTGTCTCAGTCCGCACTCTTCCCATTTCTCATTTTTCTCTCCTTTTTTTCATCATACCTAAGGACTCTACACTATCTAGTGGATTGTCCATGAGTAGATCCCTCCGGTTCTGGCGGATCGTGGGAACGAATACCTAACCTAACCATCCTTATAACTCCATGCATAAAGTAAATTGATCGATCTTTTGGTATTGTTCATTCCTTCTTGAAACCAATTGAAAAATCATTTGGAAAAACAATCAAGGTACTTGTGATACGAGATCAAAGCATTTTGTACCTTAATAGTTTTGATCATTTAGAAAACCTCCCCCTCAACACATGCATATGATTTAGAAATTGTTTAGCACATGGAGGCAAGAGGACTTTGAAATATTTTCTTTGATCACAATTTTCATAGAAAAAGCCATTTGATTTTCTTGGTAAATTCTCCCCCTCAATATGTGCATAGGATATTTTAAATCATTTTATCACATAGAGGCAAGAGTTCTTTTGAAGTACAACGACGATCACAAAAGCCATTAAGAAACCATTTGCTCCCCCTCAATATGTGCATCGATATACGAAAGAGTTTGGCACATATTATTGAGAACTTGCACTTTGAATCAAAACGATCACCTTTTATCAAATTTTATTATTAAATCACAAATTCTCCCCCGATCAAAAATATCAAACCCTTTGAGATTTTGGATCCCAAATGATTTAATTAGGTTTAGAAAACATGGGAGAAAATGTGGCCTTGTTTAAATACTCACCTGGTTTTTGGATAAATCCTCCTCCTCAACATGTGCATTGTGTATTTGAAATCGTTTGGCACATGGAGGCAGGAGTGCCTATAAAGGACTAAAACCGATTCCATTAAAACAGATTTGAGATTTAAATCACGATCTCTCCCCCGATCAAAAATTTCAAACCTTTTGAGATTTGTGATCCCAATTGATTTAAATAATTTAAAAGAGTTTGGGGAAAGACGTGGCAAGATTTAATTTTGAAAAATGACAGATAAGGACCAATTTAAGACATTAAAGATTGTTAGTGTCAGGTATGATAGTTTTTAAGAGATCTTTTAGTAAAATAAAACAATTTCACAATCAAATAAGAACAGAAAAAATTTCATTTTGAAAGACCTTGATTCAAAAGAAAAAATCATACCATGACATAACATTAAATCTTTAGATCACCACATATTTTGTACAAACGGACTTGATATATGAAATATTGTTTGAAAATCATTTAATTTTAAATCACTCTCCCCCTCAATCGATAACCGTAGTCGTTGATTGAGTGACTTAAATTTTGATAAAAATGAAGTCCGGTGATTTTCAAGATTTAGTCCAATTAATTTTCAAAACAATATTTTCCATTTTCAAAACAATTTAATCAAATTTTTAGAAAATGGTGTCCTGCACAAAGATACGTTAGGTGGTTGAGAAGCTTCTGTTGTTGCTGTAGGGCTTGGAAGAAAAATCGTCTGCTGATGCAGTGAGACTTCTTCTTACGTTGCATTTTGAATGCCAACTGAGGTCAAATTAAGCACCGTTTCTTCAATCACTTAGAAGAAAACCATCTGCTGATGCAGTGAGACCTCTTACGTTGCATATATGCCAACTCTCCATAGAATTCCAGTTAAGCTCCGTTTCTTCATATGTCAACCCAAGATATAGTTACCCTTTCCTTTCGGCATCCAATCATCATCAATAGTGGGATCTGGATCGGGAACATTCTTATACCAATATACCTGCATACGTTAGTGAACATACATACAGATATATGGTGGTCGACATCACCCAAACAACAATCGACTAATTCAAGTCAATTCAACATATCAATCAGTTCATATAAGGTATGGGAATAATGTGTTTATCAAACTCTAATCATCTAAACCTAACAATCACATCCTAGAAACCTAGTCCTTCAACATAGGAAATTGTATTTTATAGATAAGCACGTAGGATGATTAAGATAATCTCGTTAGATGATACAGATTTGAAAACATTCTCCCCCTCAATCAATGACTTAAATATCTGAAAAGTTTAAAAGCGCTGAAGTCATTGATTGAGTTTTCAATTTTTATAAAAACTCTGAATTTGATTGTTTTTAAAGCAACTCATTTACCACCAATTTTTGAAAACAACAAATATTTTTCTGAAGAATTTTAGACGGAAAAATATTTGTGTAGGAACAGCAGTCCTTCGACATACTTTACTCAAATTGTTTTAGGATAAGTGCACGAAATATTTGAAAAATTGTTTAGCGCAACACTTTCCTTTCTTTAAAAGAGCGGGTTGCTATCAGAAATAATAGCAAACCATAGTTTTAGCGCGGGTTACAGTCTGAAGTAACTGCAAGCCATAGTTTTTGACATGTTCAGAAAAGAATATTTACACCTCCTGCTCGAACTTCATCTATGGTCCCGTGCCATTATTGAATGACATTTCTAAGACCGTAGATGTTATCGATACCAGAAGACATGTCATGTGAAAACATATTTTTGGTATTTTTTGAAATTTTCTGATTTTTATGGGATTTTGATGGTTTTATATTTTTCTATTTTCTTTTTGTTGGTTTTCTATTTTTGTATTTTGTTTTTGAAAAAATATGTACAAAGATAGAGTAGATGATATAATTTAAGAAGATGATGATACGAGTACCGAGATAAGGATATCGAGCAGCCCCGTTGAAGAAGATAGAATTCATCATCTCTTAAACTTCCACCACCAAAGCTTCCGAGGCTCCAGAATAGAAGATAGAACATGAGCCTTTGAGAAAGAGAGACTTTGGCAGCTTCCCCCAAACCGAGAATCCATTAGATGAGCAGATTCGAAGCTCTATTCCAAGCTTTCCTTAGCTAGGTGCACAGAGAAGCACACCATTATCATAAATTCCGATGCTCCTTTTAAGGACGATAATCGAGATTCTCCATTCGGGGTTATATCATCAAGAAGAACAGCAACGTATCATCCCACTCATAAATAATCTTCTCAAATTTCATAACCACTGAAGTCTAACGCAATCCATTCCAAAAAGGTGTCAAGAGAACAATTCCCCCAAGTAGTTGAATTGATGCAGTCAGTCTCTTTGTATAACGCTCAAGAACTCTCCCGAATACACATCATGAGGGTAATGAAAAATACCTCCCCTATGTTCACATCTTTCGTCCCTGATGAATGTGTATGAAGCTCACGAACCCGAAGTACACCAATATCCAAGAACTCTCCCGAATACACATCATGAGGGTAATGAAGAACACCTCCCCTATGTTCACATCTTTCGTCCCTGATGAATGTGTATGAAGCTCAAGAATCTGAAGTACACACATTCCCAACGAGAGAATAACAGATAACACCTCCCTCATGTTACACGTTTATCTCCCCTGAATATGTCGTACTTGTGTACCTCTTTTATCTTCAAAAACTTTCTCTTCCATCACTTCCCCACGTAGTTGGAATAATAACACTTAAAGCCTTGATGAGTAAAACCTTGAGATTCTCTGCGGTCATGACATTTGTCTTCCCTGGATATCTTCAATCACTTAGAAGAATTAAGTTCATCAAGTTTACTCGCTTTGTGTTTATATGTGTGTCTCCTTCCCCCTTGCTGGTTTTGACGCTTCAGAATTAGCAACATATTATCAGCCCAAATACTTGAAATTTGTTGAGAAGAACATCATTAGCTCAGATATATCTGTGAGAATCAACTTGCTGAAGAAACAATGTGAGCAAATCTATATGGGGATTAAATTCGACATTTCACCCTCCCCCAATTAGTGCTCTCCCCTAAACCGACAATCTTTATGATGAATGCATAGATTAAGAAGAAGTCTTTGGATACTCAAATGCAACTCGTCTTTAGTCTTCTATCATATAGCAGAAAATGTAGAAATGACTGTAGACTCGACCTTCTTCAAGATTGTCCAGTTGGGGAATAAATAGTTAACATCTTCATCTCACCAAAAAGCATCCCCGTTAACTTACAAATAGCAAATCCCCTTAACTAAAATCTCTCCCAATCAAACAAGAACAGAAAGATCTTCATCAAGGAAATCAGCAATCAGCCCGCAGTGAACACACGAAATGGTAACACCAAGCAAACAATCACATCAAACAAGAACAGAAGGTTGTTCGGAATCATCATGTTGATGTGCACGTGAAGCATTAACCGGAAGCACTTTGTTAATAAACTCATATCAGCTTGTGAAGATGTCAACTAACGGCTCTTCGAAGAAACACCATGTAAAGATGACCCGATAAGAAGAAGCTCGGTTCTTACATGAGTTAGGAGCCGTTTGACCATTTATTCTCAGAAATCAATCAACCATACAGTAAATTCACACTTCTTCTCCCCCTCAAGAATTGCAGATGAAGTTGCCATTCTTGATTAAATAAGTGAAAATCATCCGAATGTTCTATTCACACTTCTCTCCCGCAAAATAAGCACATGATGTCGCCATCTTCATTATAATCGAGCAAGTGGAATGAGAAAACAATCAGTGGTAGCCCGGTTCACTTGATAACTGAAGCGCATGGAAAAAGTATGTAGCATGTTGATGAGAATGGTCATAATAAGAAGATTTCTCTTCTTCCGAAGATAATGCGCACTGAAGCGTACACATTTCTTTTCTTTGAGAAACGAGGCATGAACTGTTGTGTTCATACGTCATAAGAAGATTTCTCTTCTTTGGAGGAGAAAGCGCACTGAAACGTACACTTTTCTTTTCTTTAGAGACCGAGGCTTGAACTGATGTGTTCAAACGTCATAATGTTGAAGTGCGAGGCCTGAACTGATGTGAACAGACGTCATAATCTCTCTCTTTTCATCATCTCTTAGTAAAACATGTAATCACCCCATTATCATTCAGTAGGCTCTTTGTCGTAACAACTGATGGAGAAAACCCAATATGATGAATTTGACCCTGAAGTAAACTACCCCGAACTCGTGACTTAAACTTGCACATATGTAACAAAGAGCGGTGCCGATTTCCATTAGCATCTCTAAGTACTCTCTATGTACTCTATACTCTTCAACCAACCAACCATCAAGTATAAGACGTACATTACCTCTTGAAAATCCACAATTGAATGTGACACTGAGCACTACAACGTAACTCCTTTAAGTGATAGTTATTTTGAGATGATAAGAGCCCAATTCCCCCAAGTGGTAAAAGAAAAGGAAAAAGTCACCCAACAATAACTAGATTTCCAAGTCTTCGTTTTTGATAATAAGGTTGAACAAGGATCATGAAGAATCTTCGTCCAACCATCCCTGATACCTTCAGATACTAAGTACACTCGCCCGTGACATTTCACTTCAACTTCAAATAAATAATAGTGAATTAACTCCGTTATCACATCTTGTTAAAAGCTCAAATCTAGCCTCCTTTGACGTTGTAAGTTAACTATGTTAATGGTTTTCATCCCGACCATGGTTAAGAGCACATAACCCCGTAAAACCATGTAATAACCAAATTACAATGACGAATATCCAAACACACATCCAATTCATGAAATACACCATTTTATCCCTTCTTCGAAGCAGAAACCGTAGCACCAGCATCAAGTAAGATCCAGAATTACACTTTCTCTTCTCCAAGATGGTTCCATCATTACGGGATTTTACAATTCTATGGTTTAAACCGAGAAATAGTTTCTTTCGCGGGATTTTACAAAACCAAGAATAAACCATAAGATAGATCCGGAAATGCACTTTACTATTACCAGGATGTTTCCATTGTCATGGGATTTTACAAGTCTATGATTTAAACCGAGAAATAGATTCTTTCGCGGGATTTTACAAAATCAAGACAAAACCGTAAACAATGTTAGCTTGAACTTGTTATGACAACTTTGGTTTCGGCGAATATCTGTTTTAGGGGAACATGCAGCGGTTCATCAACGATTCATTATCCAACATCATCAACATCATCAACCAACCAATAAACATTTTGGTAAACACATCATTCACGCATTCTGTCGGCTGTTGCTGTGACCACTTGGTGAAGTAAACCCGATATGTCAAACTTGATCATGAAGTGAACTTCCCCAGATTTGTTACTTAAACTTGTACTAATCCTTGTGAAGAAGAAACGGTGTACCCAATGTACAAAACCTCTTGACATTCTCAACTGGGTGAGACACCGAAGTGATAGCTACGTTGTGGGTTAAGCAAGAAAGAATCACAATCGTAACTAAATAGCCAAGTCTTTATCACCCTCTATAAATGCCCAAACAAGTCATCTTCGCGGAAAGGTAGAAAGAAAGAAGACGAAATAAGTGAACGTGCCCGAAAAACCTCACTTCAAATCCCAAATGAGAAATATCGTACAAACATTCCCGTAGTCAACATTTTCCAAAAACACTTCAAGCCGTGACATTCAATTCTACGTGAAAATGTGTAAACCAAAGTATTAAACCTCATAACTCAACGAATCTCATCATCAAATCTCATAAAGTCCACATCTCATATAAACGATCCAATTATGAGAAGCCCATTTATCCATCATTCAAAAACTAGTCATCATATACATCTTGGGCTCAATCCATCAAGAATAACCCCAGATTGGAAAACACATAGCACATATCAATTCAAGTTTATGTCCGGGATTAATCATTGACATACCACTTATGAAATCAAAATACGTTAAACAATACGTATCCAAAATACATTTGAGATAACATGTTGTTTACAACTTGAGTCCCATCATTTAATGTGCAGTGACTAACCCAAATTAATGTCCGTACATCCCAATTCAATTCACTTAAACGAGCAGTCCAAAACTAGAGATATATGGCCCATAAATGATACATAACACTCGGTCAAAGCTCACCAATACATTTATGTAGTAGGATCATACTTATCAAAACGTGTACAGGGTCCAAGTATCACAAAATGGGTACACGATCATTGCATGCCCATCAATATCCTCATTCAAGCCTACTCCAAATCTAGATATGTCATACAAGATATGTCATACTAGATATGTCATACACGATCAATGCATACCCATAAATATGTAACACTAGATACTAGAGATGACAAGCCCATTCATCATTCGCTCCATAATGAAACAAAGATATAGAATCCGGACATAATACAGCCATCAAGCCCATAGCCAAGTAAGATTTAATTAAGCCCATAAAGATACCCGTGTACACGATCCATAAAAGAATACACAAGTGAAGAGAAAAGCACAAAACCGGTCAATACTCAATACCCTAAAACAAGGGTATATAATAGCTCTTATCTCACTCAGGACCCTAAAAACTTGTAATGCCTCAAACCCTAGTTTGCTTAACAGTTCGCCTCTCTCAACCACTTCTAAAAAAAACGCCTCTATCACCTAATATTTCTTACACCTTATTTCAGATACATCACTTACTCATGATCAAACCCAAAATAATCTACAACCGCCCCCATAAATCACACCAAATCAGTTCCCATAGCATCCATTGATTACCTCGCCACAGGGTTGGCTCGAGGGTTCAATAAAGACGGCTTCGAGATCTTATAACGAGAACAAGGTAGGTTTTACATCTTAACGTTGGTTAATCTTGCTTAGTTGTTTTGTCCATGTGAGACCGAAATAACAAACAAGAAAAGGAGACTAACATACATGTTAGTTATCTGATTCTCACGTTCGAATAGCAACGAATGAAGTATTCCCTTTTTTATTTGAATGAACTAATTAAAGAAAGAAACTAACACACATGTTAGATTTCTTCACTTTAAAGTTAGGATAATATCATTAGATCAATGATGGTTGTGTCTTTCGGGTATAGATCTGAAAAAGGTCATAAAAACCCACGAGAAAGAGAGACTGAGATCGTTAGCAATTTCTTGTCTTGATATCTGTTATGATATTAATGGACTTGTGATTCAAACAAAAACCGAATTGTTTTCATGTTTGATGCAAAAAGTTCGAACATTAAAATGAAGCCATGCTTCAAAAGGATCAATGATGTAATTTCATTCTTTCGATTTGTCGACCTCTAGAGGTTTGAATGCAACTTGGATTGTCACGAAAGAAGATATTAACTGAGATCTTGTGAATGATAATGATAGATGAGTCTTGCACATGATTTTCTGTTTTGAATAAGATATGATGTAGATGAGATCTTGTTTATGTTGGTTTGAGACTTTTGGATGTTGGTTATGTGGTCACAAGTCTTTCATCTTCTTCTTCATTTCTGTCTTTATCAAGTCAAGTCGCTAACATATTATAACCAAGTCGCTACTCCTTTTTATATTCAAACACAAGTCGCTAGCTTCTTTTTCCAAAGCAAGTCGCTACGACTTGTTAAATAACAAGTCACTAGGTCAAATGTATTTCCAAGTCGCTACCATTTTTAGAGTCAAGTTGCTAGCAAATATTTCAAAACAAGTCGCTAGGTCAAACACAACAAGTCACTAAACGGTTTCTCAAGTTGCTACATCATTTTTTACCACAACTCGCTTTATGTTAAATAACACAAGACGCTATCTTAAGTGCACAAGTCGCTAGCATATTAGACCAACTCGCCAACAAGAATATTTGACCATTTTACTTTTCCGGCGAGTATTCCGACCAAAAGAACCGTTCAACTTTAAAAACTCAGAAAAACAGCATATGAATATACCATGTTGCCCAGTTTGACCAAGAAGAAACCAGTTTGACCATTAATAAACTCAGCTTTAGATGCAAAAAGGACAAGTATTTGACACAAAAAAGACAAGTATTTGACACAAGACAGACTTGACCATGAAAGACCAGACTATGAAAGACCAGACAATACCATGTATCAAACCAGTTATAAAAATATTCCAACCACACAAAAATACACGAACCACTTAAAAAACCATGTATCAACTCCACAAAAATCAACACAACACAATAACCTTGGCTCTGGTACCAATTGTAGGATCGATATATTATTGTGTTTGATGATTCGGGTGGTCTAGGATGATGGAAATACATGTTATACATTTTAGAGAGAGAAAGTAGAGAGATGGTGTTCTTGGTAGAGAGTTGTAGAACAAAAATGTGAAAGGTTAGATTGCCAAGCCACACCCCTTCCATGGATGGAAGGGGTATTTATACTTACAAACAATACGTCCTCCTATCGGACTGTGGATCAGGCATACAGTGGGTAAAGACCCGTCCTTCCTCCACGGTGATGCTCTAAACTAAACTACGCTACAAACTAACTAATAAACTACTTAATAACGTAAATAACGACAAGTCTACGAGCTAACTTATGCTAGATAACATTTGGGGTGACCGATACTTTACTTATGGAATTTCCAATTCCTAACACTTTTTAAGCGACATCTTTCTTGCGACTTTTCAGTACTTTGAGTGACATTCTATGTTGTCCTTTTCTAACAAAAAAATACTCCCTCCGTCCCAAATTATATGTTCACTTTCATATTTCACAAAGTTTAAGAAAAGTGGCCCCTGACAATATTAACCAATAAAAATTCATTCTCACCCACTTACAAGCATTTTGATTGGTTGAAATTAAAAGTGGACATAATTTTAGGAGAACCAAAAATAGCAAAGTGGACTTATATTTTGGGACGAAAGGAGTAAAACTTTTAAAAATATTATATTATTCTTCTTGCCCCTCCTCAATGTTGAGCAACCTAAGCAACTTATGACTTGGTATAGTGAGCGACATCTTTTACTTTCACCTTTTTGTACTTGCGTCAGTACTTTTTTAAAAAGTATTATTTTTAAAATACTTTTTAAACACTTTTATATTTCAAATTATTATGCGACATGATAAAATAATTGAGCGATTTTATATACTTTAAGCGAATTTTGTACTTTACCCATTTGGACGCCCTTTGCTTTCCACACTTTTTATCACAAAAACACTAAAAAAAAACCCCTATACGCACACAAACCAGGACCCATCTTTTTCGAGGGTTTGCACTGTAACCTGAAAAGAACCTTTATAATGTTTTATATTAGGGTATACATACTCTTATTTTGACTATTGTACTATAAATTTTGTTACATATGATATGTTGGATCTTTGTTTTCTCTAATGTTGTTTTTTTATGTTTTTAGTTTAAATTTAATCAACGGTTCTGGTTTCCTGCATAAAATTATACATGTGGCGGTTCCGTGCAATGTTGTTAAATATTAATGTTTTGTTTCCTAAGCTATTCATGTGTTGTTTAGCATGAAAGTGTTTTCCTGATCTTCAAACTTTGACTATTTAAGATAGATCGATTTTGGTTGGAATTATTATGCTAAATATATTATTCAGTGTATGTGTGAAACAGAGAGAATGAAATGCATGTGTGAATTGTTACTGATTTCATCAATGATAAATGAGGTTACATGTGGTAGTTATTACAAAACTGTGCTAAGCTATCAAAATCAATGATCCTTTTATAAAACTTTGGTCTATTGCAGTATTAGTGTTTGGGTTAACAGCAGAATTGGTGTTTGACTAGCTTTTGTTTTTGTTCTTGTAGGAATATGAAGCCAAAGCCATCATTAGAAGTAAACCGAATTACTTTTCTTTAATAAAATCCACATTGGATAAAAAAAATGAAGGAAGTTGTTTCGGGGTATCCAAGTGTATGTTACTTATGTTATGTTTTTTTCACCGAACTTCAAGCATTCATTAACATTTTATAGATATGGATACTGGAGTCATTTGAAAGAATCATTCTTTGGTGAAATAAAGTGCCAGAAATGATACCAAGAGAAGTATCGTGGTCAAAGAATGCAACATTTAAAAGATCATATTATAAGTTTCTTTTTGGAAAGGTAAAATTCTTCATCAAATTTGTCTTATTAATGCAATCTGTTATTATAAATTAAACTTTATTTTTATTTTTATTTTGTAAGGAATCGAATGTTGTTCAAGATCTTAGACCGACATCCGCTGAGAGAAAATATGATTGGTATATACATCTTTGTTTAGCATGCCAATTGGGAAATAGCAAGAAATATGCCAATAAATCCAAACCTGCAAACTCAATTATGGAAGTTCTTTATACCCATCATATGGATTTGTGCGGACCAATGAGAGTGAAAACTATAAACGGGAAGAAATATATGCTAGTCGTGGTTGATGACTACTCTCGGTTTACTTGGGTTAAGTTTTTGAGGTCAAAGGATGAAACTCCCGACGTCATCATCAAACTTATTAAACAGCTACGTCATCATCAAACTTATTAAACAGCTGCAAGTTCGGCTTAATAAAACAGTCAGAATCATCCGAACAGACAATGGAACTGAGTTTGTAAACAAAGAACTAAGTCATTTTTATGAAAGCATTGGAACCACCCATCAAAGAAGTGTTTCACGTACTCCTCAACAGAACGGTGTAGTTGAAAGACGAAATCAAACTCTTGTAGAACCTGCAAGGACTATGCTGATCTATTCAAAGGCTCCAATGTTTCTCTGGGCGGAAGCCATTGCCACTGCATGCTACACCCAAAACCGTTCCCTAATTCATACAACTCATGGAAAAAATCATGTCTTTTCTACGTGTGTTCGGTGCCTTATGCTATCCTACTAATGAAGGTCAAGATTTGGGTAAATTAAAAGCTAAGGCGGACATTGGAGTTTTCGTTGGTTATGCTCCAAACCGGAAGGGTTACCGAATCTACAATAAAAGAACCCGAGACATCATGGAATCTATTCACGTCACGTTCGATGGGATGTCTGAGCAAACAGCTCCTGGACAATCCAGTTCTGGACCCGCACCTCAATTTTTGTCAAGTAGTCCCATCAATTCTTCTCTTGTACAAAATAACTTCCCTGCAGATCCTTATGTAACTCCATCAGAAGAAAATTTGAAGAAATTGTTTGATCTAATGTTTGATGAATATTATGAACCTCAGGCTAATGACAATTCTGTACCACCAACTGTAGCTGCTTCTAATCCAACCAATACGAATGGTCCATCCGTTTCAATGTCTTTATCTCAAGAAGCGCCAGTTGCTGATCACTCATCATCATCGTCCTCAAATCCTCAATCTTCGACTGTACATCATGGAAATGTATCCGGGAATTCTTTTGAAGAAAATCCCTTTGCAACTCCCGAAGATGCTCAGTTTGAAAACATACTTGCCCCTAAACCTACACCAGCAACATCTTTACCAGGAGATCCCAACTTTGCTACATCAGTTCCTCAACAACAACCACACGAGCATCTCATAAAATGGACACATGACCATCCATTGGACAATATCATTGGGAACCCTTCTCGTCCGGTATCCACTCGTAAACAACTTGCAACAGATGCCTTATGGTGCTTCTTCAATTCCGTATTATCAAAGATCGAGCCAAAAGATGTTAAAACAACAATGTCTGAGGACACTTGGTTCAATGCAATGCAAGAAGAAATTCATGAGTTCGATCGGCTTGATGCATGGGAATTAGTACTTGCTCCAGACTGTGCTATGATTATTGCTCTCAAGTGGATCTTCAAAGTAAAACTTGATGAACATGGTGATGTTCTGAAGAACAAGGCAAGACTAGTAGCAAAAGGATACCGTCAAGAGGAGGGGATTGACTTGGAGGAATCATTTGCTCTGGTTGCTAGATTTGAGGCCATCAGAATCTTTCTGGCTAATGCTGCCAGTAAGAACATGGTGGTCTATCAGATGGATGTAAACACTGCCTTTCTCAATGGAGATCTTAAAGAGGTGGTTTATGTCAGTCAACCAGAAGGCTTTGTGGATCCAGAACATGCGACCCATGTATACCTCTTGAAGAAGGCTCTTTATGGGTTGAAGCAAGCTCCAAGGGCATGGTACGATACGCTGTCAAAGTTTCTTTTGTCAAATGGATCCAACAAAGGAGCAGTTGATCCAACATTGTTCACCAGAAAGTCAGGCAAATACTTAATTCACGTTCAAATTTATGTTGATGATATCATTTTTGCCTTGACCGACCCTAATGAATGTGACCAATTTTCAAAGGAGATGGACTCCAAATTTCAAATGTCTATGATGGGACAATTGTATTTTTCTTGGGATTGCAAATTTCACAAAGTCTCGGAGGCATTTTTATTAATCAATCTAAATATGCAAATGAAATTTTAAAGAAATTTGGATTTGACTCTTGTGACCCTGTTGACACTCCCATGGTGGAGTGTACAAAACTGGATGAGGACCACTCAGAGATCATGGTTGATCAAACGAAATATCATAGTATGATTGGATCCTTGATGTACCTCACAGCCAGTCGACCTGATATTCTATTCGTTGTATGCATGTGTGCTAGATACCAGGCTAAGCCTACCAAAAAGCACCTTGAAGCTGTTAAACGGGTCTTTCGGTATCTCCAAGGAACCATTAACATGGGACTTTGGTATCCGAAGGATACCGATATGTCACTAACAGCATATGCAGATGCAGACCATGCAGGGTGTCAAGATACACGTCGAAGCACATCAGGAGGTGCTCAATTTTTAGGAGATAAGTTAGTAAGTTGGTCTTCAAAGAAACAAATGAGTACGTCTATATCCTCTACAGAGGGTGAATACATAGCCATGTCATCCTGTTGTGCTCAAATCTTATGGATGAGGTCCCAATTATCTGACTATGGCTTTGTATTCAACAAAGTTCCTCTGTATTGTGATAACAAAAGTGCCATTGCTCTCTGCTGCAACAGTGTTCAACACTCAAGAGCAAAGCACATAGACATTCGACATCACTTCATCAGGGAACAAGTGAAGAAAGGTGTGGTTGAATTATATTTCGTAAGGACTGAATATCAGCTGGCAGACATCTTCACAAAAGCTCTTTCTAGAGAATGTTTTGAGTTTATCCTTCCACGACTTGGCTTGAAGAGCCTACAACCTGAGACACTCAAACGTCTTCAGGAGGAAGACGAGGAGTAAAGGTATTTCTTCACCTATTCTTTGTATATATTTTATCAAAAAGCAAAATACAAAATTTCAAAAACAACAAAAAGAAAATAGAAAAATATAAAATTTTCAAAACCCATAAAAATCAGGAAATTTTGAAAAAGTCCAAAAATATTGTTTTTCATATCATGTTATCTGGTTTCGATAACATCTACAGACTTTGATATGTCATTCAAAAATGACACGGGTCTTTAGATGAAGTTCGAACATATTTAATAAATCCTTTTTGTTTAAAAAAAATGAGATGGAGAAAAATGTTGGTTTATTGTCATTTCAGGCAATAACCCGTGTTTTAAAAGAAAGAACAGAGCCATGATTAATCTATTTTTGAAACCTCTTGCTCTGATTCTAAAAACAAAAGTTCATAAGGAACGTTTGTCACCAAAAAGACAATGTTGCCTCACAAATATTTTTCCTTCTAAAGACTCTTCTGAAAAATATTTGTTATCTTATGAAAACAAAATTGATTTGGAAATAACTCGAACTTAAATTTTGAAAATCATATGGACTTTTCATTTGTCAAAATCTTCATCTCTCAATCAACAACTTAGGTAATTGATTGAGGGGGAGAATGATTTCAAACATATCAAAAAGGTTATTTCTCAATCAATTGTTACTAAAATGAGCAAGGTCTACATTTGGATAATCAAAAAGAGCATTTTTTTATACAATTGGATCAAGACCAAGGCTAATGTTGTGTTTTCATAAGATACCTAAGCATGTTTGATCATTGGAGATTAAAGTTTCAAAATCTGATCCGTATCAGTTAAATGTTTTAAAAGCAAATCACTCTTTTTCCTCAAACAGCTTTCAAAATAATTTAAATCAATTGAGATCACAAATCTCAAAGGGTTTGAAAATTGTGATCGGGGGAGAATTTGTGATTCAAATTGGATATAAACTGATAATTCGATAAGTAGTTTTAGAAATATAATAACAAGCTCTCCTCCTACATGTGCCAAACGATTTCAAATTTTCCTTGCACATGTTAAGGGGGAGCATCTATCTTAAACCAAAACGGATTGAAACGTGATTGATTTGTCTCTAAGTGCAGGTTCCCTCTAATATGTGCAAAACTCTTTCGAATCTCGATGCACATATTGAGGGGGAGCAATCAAAAGAAAACCTCATCCTCCCCAAAATATTTTCTCCATGTGCCAAAATGATTTCTAATACTTAAGGCACATGTTGAGGGGGAGCTTTTCTAAAAAGATAAAAAACAATTAAGGTATAAAATGCTTTGATTTTATATCACGTGTACCTTGATTGATTTTCAAATATTTTTCAATTGGTTTTGAGGCGGAAAGAACAATACCTAAAGACCGACCAAATTTACTTTATGCTTTGGAGTTATAAGGATGGCTAGGTTAAGTATGAGTTCCCACGATCCCGCTAGAGCCGGAGGGATCTACCCAGGGACAATCCGCTAGTTAGTGTAGAAGTTCTTAGGTATGATGAAAAAAGGAGAAAATTGAGAATAAGGGAAGAGTGCCGACTGAGATTGAGCCAAAACTAGAATAAACCTAACAAGGTTCTAGTAATGAAGTCTCGGTAAGCACTGAAGGGGTTGAAGAATGAAAAAGAATTGAATGAGAAAAGGGTGAAAAGAAATAGCCCTCCATTAATTCAACCTTAGGGCAGAAACCGGGTTTAATTCATATGCTACTGGTGGTTACTAAGGTAACACCGGTATTGAAGACAAGACGTCATGGACCCAGTGACGCACTGCACTAAACTTCCCAAGCTACTCAAGTTCCTCTTAAAAGGACTTGATTCATTCTCACGGGGAACCTACATTATCTATCGACTTTCTCCTAGAGATTGTTGATATTGAAGAAGGAGACCCTCTCCTTAGTCTCCGGCATAGGAAACCAAATGTGCACTATTGAGTTTAGAGCCAAGAGATCATCAATAAATCTCATTAGGACACAATTAATGAAGACATACTGTTTCACACAATGTGGAAAGTAAGAATATACTTTAAGAGTCTTACGCATTATCCTTGTGGTATTGCCAGAACATCCGAGTGATATGTTAAATATTCACGATGAAGATGGAAATCCTTCTAGAGCCAACATCAAACAAGATCTTGGTGGGTGACATGTGAGATCTTCTCAAAAGATCAAGCTTGTGACAACTGGATATAAACAATGGGGCGATTCACTCTTGAATCAACCTTGGTCCAGGAAATGGATTGACGGATACCTTTGAAAAACTGGTCGTTGTGCTCAACAACTCTTTTCTCTAGCACATCGACTGTGTATTAAGTTTTCAAAAATAAAAGGGGTATTTATGATTGATAATTGATTTTCCATAAAACCTTCGTTGTATTGCAAAACCCTTTCTATTAAGCAATACACGATTGTTTTTCAAATCATTTTTCATCAATCAGTGAATCTCAATTCGTTGGTTCACTCACTCCGTGTTGTCTTCTTTGAGACGTTCCGGTTTGAGAACGACTTGATAAGCTGCGAAACCCTGTCAAGGAGATTCTTCGGAATTCTACCTGATCACAAGCAGTACTTGTACTGATCAACGGGGAACCGTGGTTCTTGCAACCCCATTCAACGAAAGTGATCAAAGACACCTTCGTGCGCTTTATTGCTAACTGTTGTTTGCAGGAACACCCGACGGTTGCAGCTGATCAGAATTGAGGAGTCAATCCATAACCGCATGCTCACATATCACATTCAGTTCTAAAGAAATCATGATAAGTGCATATCTTCATCAACTGATATTTTCAATCCATGCTTCTGCTAAGCTGCTAGAAATATCATGAATCAACAAAACTTCCGCTACTCTGATGAGAAGATTTCATAATCCTAAGATGTGAGCATGTCGGTCCAAAAGTCACAACTTCACATAATGGCGATACAACAAAGGATGAGTTAGAGATTTACTGTGGCTGATGATCTCAATGTTGGCTCAAAGAAACTCACCATCACGTAAATCAGTTTAAAGACCTCCACTCAATGATCAAAACATGCAGCACATGAAGAATCAAAGACTACGAGCTACAAAGCAACTTATCAAGAATCCAAGAACACCAAAATGTAATATATGTTTATAATTGAGGTGACCTCCCTTAGGGGGAGATTGTTAGGATTTAGAAAATCCGGTAGTTAAAGAGTCGGTCACCTCAAGTATATGTATTCGCTAGAAAGCTCGTAGTCGTAGTCATTTAGTGAGAGTTAGTAGTTTGTTATGTAACACCATGGAGGACGGACGGGTTTTTACCCACTGTATGCCTGATCCACAGCCCGTAGGAGGCATCTCATGTAAATAACTATAAATACCCTTTGCCTTGCAAGGCAAAGGGTTGGAATTTTTAATACATTTTTCTTTGTCTCACTAAAGTTCCCAACTCTCTTCACTTTCTCTCTCTAGAACCTAACTCATTCGACCCTATTGTGTGTTTGATTATGTGTTTGTGAAAACCAATATGTAACACCAAATGATCACCTGCCGTTTGGATGAACTTAAGAAGTTAGGGATGAGTGTCTAAGATGCTAGCGCCCGGGCACTCATTGTTATGAATCTTGCATGCAGCGGAACTTAATGACTTGGCTTAGAGGACTAAAAACAACTGGACTTTCAAGGGTAGTAGCTTGATCTCCGGTGGAAACCTTTGCTGATAGGTTAGGACGAACTGACCAAATGTTGTCCCAGCGACCTAAACCCCCACTTGAATCAATTGGAAGTAATTAGACGTAAACCCCCACTTGCATGATAGGATGAGTAACTAGGTTAGCACACTTTACCTCTATTGATCACAACCTCTACATTTTATTTGCTTTTTTCATTTCTTGTTTTATTAGTTAATTAAATCATTTCGACAATTAAAACCAGTGACAATTAGACTTAATTAGAATCCGCTCACATAGCTCTTGGGACGACCTCGGTTTTACCGATAACTATACTACACACGACCGGGTACACTGCCCGTTAGTGCATAGGGTAGACCATAGGTAAACGAGACACTTATAAATATTAAAACCTGGTAAGCAAAACCTGCATCAGTCTTCTAACAATAATCTAGCCAACTAAACTCTCGCGCCATTTCACAGATCTCTTGGGTGCCATCAAAGCAGTTATGAATCTTTTGAAAAATGTAAAATTTACAAATAGATCTGTGAAATCACTCTTTCCCATTGGCCCGACAACAAATATATGAGTCGAAGAAGCATAAGCTCTATACCAAAACAAATAATATCATTATCATGCTCATAAATAGGATAAATATATCTTGAAATGTGATGAATCTTGATAATAAACCATAAAACCCTAAAACTAGACATAACACAGCACAACACAAATGAAACAATAACATAAAATATAACATACAACTTTTTTTCCCCCTAAACATTCGATTAGAACTACTCCATAGCAAATTTGTGTGTTTTATTATGTTATGAATTGGATTTTCTTTCTTTATTATTATTTTTTCAATTATGATTTTTCAGTTAAACTATGGTTAAAGTTCATAGAAAACAAGTACATGTTGAGTATAATGGTTCAAAGTCGCACATTTTCTATCGAGTCGAGTAAAAAGAATATTTTTTAAAATATTTTGAATTTCTATTTTTTTTCAAGGACGTTTTGTCTTTTTCTAAAAATTCAAAGTCAACCATGGTCCCCTACAATTTATAGAAAAACATAACTTGTTTATCACAAATCAAATCAGTCGAGCAAAACCATTAAAAGTCGAGCAAAAACATATATGTCATGCAAAAAACATCCTCGTACAAAATGACACTTGGCAACATTTCTGTGAAGCTGCACAAAAACAAAAAGTCGCGCAAAAAAAGGTCGTGCAGTCTACGTCGGAAAAAAATATATCTAGGAGTCTATGGAGTGGAATATGACACTTTTTTTTTTTTTTTTTTTTTTTTTTTTTTTTTTTTATATATATATATCTATTTGAGTAATTCACTCTTTATTCATCTACACTACGAAAAGTAAACAAATAAACAAGTTTTAGACTATCTTTATCAACAATATGTTAGAACCCAATCTCTTAATAAAATAGTATTTTCTCTTTCCTTCACCTAAACAACCAATACATACAACCAATTTGTATGTTTATCATTTATCAACAACCCAACCTAACATATAATATAAAACTATAATAAATAGTACAAATAAAAAAAGCAAAAAAGCAAAAAAGAGATAACCACTAAAATAGTGCCATTTGGCAAATGATGGGTTGAGAATCTGGTTTGCCATGCGACCGGATTGCTAGATAAATTGTATACAAATATATAAAACTTGAGAAAAGTTCAAATGCTTACTCTTATTTTGATGCTTACCAAGGGATAAATCTCCGCCATCCATCTAGTTTGATCTAATGGTGGAGATTAACCTAAGATTTAATAGATAAACCTAAGCCCATGTTTTTTTTCTTGTCTTTTTGTTTTTCTATTTTTATTTTTAAGTTCACGTTTTTTTTAATTCACGTTTTTTTTTCTTTGCTTTCATACGTTTTCCTCTGTTTTCATAACTTTTCGTTCGTTTTCATCTGTTGTCGTCCGTTTTCATACGTTTTCGCCCGTTTTCGTCCATTTTCATATGTTTTCGTCTGTTTTCTTACGTTTTCGTCCATTATTCATACATTTTCGTCCATTTTTGTTCATTTTCATACGTTTTCGTCCGTTTTCATATATATTCGTCCTTTTTCTTACGTTTTGTCCGTTTTTAAATATTTTTGGCCGTTTTTATACATTTCTGAATATCACAAATGATATTATTAATATCACAAGTGATATGCTGTGATATTCAGAATGTCACAAGTGATTAGTATATATATGATGAGGAATTGGTGATGCTAAAAAAAATAAAAAATTGAGGTTATTTTTGTCCTTTTAGTATGATTTCATTTCATTCAAATGTTTATTACTACATACCAAACAAAATGCATTAATTATTCATCACATTCTAGCATGACTACCAAACATGACAACGGAATCGTAATTGATCATTCTATTACTTTGTTCATTCCATTACATTGATCATTCCGTTACATGAACATTCCATTTGGCCGAACCAAACATACCCTAAGTCCATATTTATTTTTTTGTCTTTTTGTCATTCTTTTTTATTCACATTTTTTTTTAAAATTCAAGTTTTTTTTAATTCAAGTTATTCAAGTTTTTTTCTTCGCTTTCATACGTTGTCGTTCGTTTTCATACGTTTTCATCTGTTGTCGTCTGTTTTCGTACATTTTCGCCCGTTTTCATTCGTTTTCGTCTATTTTCATATGTTTTTTTACGTTTTCGTCCATTATTCATACGTTTTCATAGGTTTTCGTCCGTGTTTTTACGCTTTCTTACATTTCGTCCGTTTTCATACATATTCGTCCTTTTTCTTACGTTTTGTCCGTTTTGAATATTTTTGGCCGTTTTCATGCGTTTCTGAATATTACAAGTGATATTTTGAATATCACAAGTGATATGCTGTGATATTCAGAATATCACAAGTGATTTTCTGAATATCACAAGTGACTTTCAACTAATGTTTTGTAACATAAAATTACAAGTGTTATTCAGAATATCACAAAGTGATATTCAGAAAATCACAAATGCTATTCTGAATATCACAAAGTGATATTTAGAAAATCACAAGTGATATTCAGAATATCACAAAGTGAAAATTCAGAAAAGCACAAAGTGATATTCAGAATATCACTTGTGATAATCAGAAACGTATGAAAACGGACGAAAAGTATCAAAACGGACGAAAACGTGTGAAAGCATAAATGCATGTCTAAAAACGGATGAAAATGAAAGAAAACTGATGAAAACGAACGAAAACAGATGAAAGCGAAGAAAAAAATGCGAATTAAAAAAACTTGAATAAAAAAAACGCGAATTTAAAAAATATAAAAGCGAATTAAAAAAAAATGAATAAATTTAAAAAACGTGAATTAGAAGAAAAGATAAAAAAATATATGAATAAAAAAGAAAGATAAAAATGATAAGAGAAAAAAACATAAACTTGTGTTTACCTTTTAAATTTTAGGTTAATCTTTACTATTAAATCAAACTAAATGAATGTTAGAAATTTAAGCAAAATAAAGTAGTTTTATAAAACTATTATTTTGACATGTATTTTGTTTAGGTGGGGGCTGTCATCGGTAGTCTTATAGACATAGAAATTTTGTATGTATGTGAAAGAAAGAAAAGTGTGAGGGGGAGCATAAATTGAGAGTGAGTCGGTGGTTTCTTATTTATTTTCTTATAAAAAGCCCAAATATGGGTAGATTCTACACGAAAACAATTCCAAGAGAGAATTAGCAGAGAGAGATCGATTCGATTTCAAGGTAAGAGAGATTTTTATTATTAATTAGATTACAAGGATCGGTTTGGGGGAAACATATAATTTAAGGGGTTTGATTTGGGGGAAACATATATATGTCGAAAAGAAGTAGAATTAGCAAGGAAGGTGAAACATATAATTTGTCAAAAAGAAGTAGAATTAAGGATGATGATGATGATGATGATGTTCTTCCTGTGGAGTTGATTCATCTTATTCAATCGTGGTTGCCTTTAAAAGAAGGCGGGCGCACTTGCATCTTGTCGAAATCATGGCTACGCGCTTGGTATACCCTCCCTAGCCTTAAATTAATGCCTCATGAACCTGATAAGTTGTTTGCAACCCACGAAAACGAAACAAAGTACAACAAGCTCATTCATACCACTTTGCAAAGATACCACATAGACAACACACCCATTCAATCTTTTCATCTTGTGTTACCCAGAAATTTTAAAAAAACCCTAGAGGACGTCGAAAGTTGGATACGCCTTGTAGTTTCCAAAAGTTGTCTCAAAGAGCTCTCACTTGATATCAGGGTTTTCCATGATGATGATGTATCTCTCACTTTGCCAAATGAGTTATTCTCTAGCCAAGGCCTACGTACAATTAATGTAACAGCAACATCAACAACTATGGACGATGTCGCCAACCTTGGTCTTCTTCGAATTTGTTCCACCAATGTCATCAAGTGTGTTTCTTTACGTGTACTGGACTTGGAACGCGTCTTTATAAATCAAGACGTGTTTAACAACTTGTTGTCTACTTGTAGCTTGCTTGAGAAGATTAAGCTTAACCGTTGCGCGGGCTTGAACAATGTCAGGGTTAAAAACCTTCTTCGTCTTACCGAATTGGGCATTACGTCAATAGAAAAGAATGATGTTTGGGAGATCAACAATGTACCAAGTCTTTGCTCCTTTTGTTACTGCCATATAGTTGCTCACAGGAAGCCTATACCATTTCAAATGGATTCATTAGCAAGTGTGACACAATTATTTATTGAGGGTGATCTGGTTTTTGACAATTCGTTTTTTGACACACTCGAATCCAAGTTTCCTGTGCTCGAGAGTTTGACCCTCTTAATTAGTCGTTGGGAGCTCAAAAACATGGTTTTCACTAGTACTTCGCTCAAATGGTTGACCCTAGACCTTATTACGGTTCGAAACAGCCCGGTGGTCAACGTTCAAGTTTATGCTCCAAAATTAGTTTCTTTCATCTATACTGGTAACATACCTGGTCTCCTTTTCCGAACCACTGCTCCCAAGCAAGTTAAGCTTACTTTCGATTCATGGGGATGGGGATGGGGACAACCTTTGGGTCATTCGTACTTTTTCAACATTAGGGAAGCACTCAATTCATCAAGCAAGTTTGACATCACCATAAGAAGTTCTCACATTGATCCAGTAGTGCAGCATTTGAACATTGATGATGTTGATGATCTCAGAAGAAGGGTAAGAAGGGTACTCTTGTCTCCGGTTACAAACGTTCAACTAGACCTCGACACATGTTTAGATGAACACACGTGGGAGCAATCGCGATTCTTTGATGCATTTTTCTTGATTTGCCATCCGAGTTACATAAGGTCCCGTTACCAGGTGATTAGGCAGATGGTGGAAGGGAATACGACTGATCAGCTAAAAGAAGTTTTATTGAAAAATCCTCATAGTGGAAATTGGGAGGCTCTAACAACTTCTTTGAAAAGTGTTCTTCACACACTCACTGGTGGTGACCTTGAATGCAAACTAATTTGGTTTGCTCAATAGAACATGTGTCTCGATCAGATGATAATGTGAAGCCGAAGATCCAGGATAAGGAAGGCGTCCCTTCAGGACCAGCAGAGGTGGATGGACGTACCCTTGCAGAAGGAGTCTACTTTGCACCTTGTCCTACGTCTTTGTAATGGTAATTGAATTGAAGATTTTTTTTTTTGGTTGAACCATGGTTTCCAGAAGGTTCAGGGTTGGTTGCACCTAGCACGAATTGAACTTGAGACCTCACACATCTTAAGAGTGATAGTCACACATCTTAGAGTCGTTAAAATTTAAATCTTTTCTTATTCGTGAATGTTTCTTTGTGAATGTTGTGTGATACTCTTTACAAGTGTTGATGAACTATGTGGTATATGTCTGATTTGAAGTAATATGAATTATGTTTGGTGATTTGTAATGTTTTTGTGAATGTTCATATGGCTTTGATTTTGTTGTGTGTGAGCATATGATTTGTCTCATTTGCTTAAAGCATAAACCTAGCTCAAGTGTGCTCAGTGTGCCCTGAACATGATAATGTTAGTGGAAATCCAAAAGTTGGATCGGTCTGGTCCAAGACGGTAAACGCTATTCTGTGAACTTGGCTACACCCACTCCCGGGCAGGCAATGATCAACTCTATCAAGAAACAAAAACAAGCTCCTTTCTCCGAATTGCCTAGTAGAGAAAACACGATTTCTTTTCAAAAATATGTTAGCCCTCCTTCTCTACCGCGCGAATTGGATTCCAGCTTCGAGGCTCAAATAAGGAAGTATATGTCAGCGCATTGAGAAAGATTGGCAAAATTCGAAGAAGCCGTCTTTAGAAAACGAGAAGATATGCATGAGAAGATGGGAGACTTAGTTTGCAAGATGTCTCGTTTTGAACTCGAACTTGAGATGAAAACTTTGTTAAAACTAAATAGGTGTGGGTATTGGATGTTGCCCTGGGAGCATTTGAAGGTGGTTATGATGGAATTGAGGAAGCATTGTATGCACGGAAGACTCTACCTGCCCCAATCTCGTCAAAAAAGTACCCTTCCTGGATATGACCAAAAAGTTATTTATTGACAGTCTTATTTTGTATTGAAGTCTACATATAAATTTAATTTTGGACAATTTGTCATTTTAGGTGGCTGGCTGATTATATGATTAATCTTGGGTTTTCAAAGTCCACGGCAGACTGGGTTTCTAGCAGTCGCAAGAAGTCAGGAGAACATGAGTTGTCCAACGGATTGGGTAACTGGTCAAAGCGGGTGATTCAGGTCATGTTGGATCAATAACACTAGTCTTTACCTAATTTTAATTATTATAAGCAGTCACGACTATAACGAAACTGATAGGATAATATATCTTTGTTAAAATTGTCACGTCTATGTTTTTACTGATAGCTTTGATTATTGTATGATTTGAGGGTGCAGATAATTGGCCATTGCTAGAGCATCCGCCAAAAGATATGGAGATAGCTATGGTGCGTACTTAAAACTGGGACCCAGATGTGGTAGAGGCTTGAGAGTCTTGCTAAGCGTGAAAGTGATGAATCCACAAGCAAAGTCTACCCAATTCCGGACACTGGATCTACAGGGATCAACCACAGATACTGATGGAGATTATGACTCCAAGGCTTGTCGCTCTTGTTCAAACAAATATCCAACTTGGGAGTCCGCAAGTACAATGCCTCTAAAGGCGTGTTTTTATGGTAAAATATGGAATTCTATTGAAATCATCTCTCTAAAGACGATAGCAAAACCCTTGATTGCATCCATATGTGGGTGATTGTTTCGTTACTGGAAAAAAGATTTGGGACTGATCAAAACTAAGCAGTTTCGCCCATTCTTTGGTGGTTTTATGAAAAACATGTGTTAAATTATGCATAGTTAGCTTCTCTACTAGCAGCGGAAGATCTCAATTTTAACATTGGACTTTTGATAAAAACAAAACATTCTCATTCACACCCTCGATAATAGCTTGACAGATAAGAAGAAAAGGAAGATATCTTAAGACACATTCTTTGCATATCAATTAGCTAATGATAATATAAAACAAGTGAACCAAGATTCATGATTTATCACTGAAGATCTACTAAAATCCTTACTACTATCATAGACAGATACAAGTATCTGAGCATGTAACAAAATACGCTCACTATTCACCATTCATTTGGTCACCTTGTCAACATGACAATTTTGTCACCTCTAAAATTTAAGCTAGTTATAAACCTGTCTTAAGATAAGGTGAAATTTCAACTTTCTCATCACTAACCAGGTTTTATGCTAAAAGAACAACAGTCAACTTAAAGTAACATAAAGCTTCAATGATTAGTGATGTACGCAAGAAAAATCCACAAAATCCCCAAGAACAAAAATAGACCAACAATAGTAAATCAAGAATGCTTCTTGAAGTAAACAAACAATTCAGCAAGTCTACTTTCATACGTAGTTCAAGACAAAAGTGACTAAAAGAGATGCAGAAGTTTTAAAAATAACAAAACAAGTTCTCCAGCAGACTACACACTCCCAGGTTAGCATTAATTTGCTCCTCTCCATAACAAGCAACTACTAGTTATTTTTGGGGCATTTGCTCATGAACAGTCTTTGGCCTTAACTGCAACCAGAGTTAAAATATACTAGTCACTGAAAGTAACAGTAATAGAGAAGATCCTAATAAAGTACATCAAATTATACTCTAAATCAAACACAGATTAGACAATCAAAATGAAGTTAAAAGAAAGTTTACGTGGTTGCTGTGGCCACACTTCTTCCTGCAGTTTAGAGCCCTCGGAGGAAGATGGGCATAACATCTAACAACAAGCAATTTAATACAAATAAGACAATGATCAACTTGGACAATACTAAAAATAAACATAAGTTTTAGAAGCACATATTATAGAATCCATTCAAGCTTAAAAAATCATATCATTGTTAACAAGATGATCAAAAATGACCACCTAAACACGGCTATAATAAGTTTCTTGGCGTTAATTTTACAAGATGTCCAGAAGCTCAAATAATGTCTTGGTGTTCAAAATTAAAAAAGCCAAGGAATCATGCACTAATCTACTACTACACAATTAGGCTATAAACTATATTCACGGTTATTTTAGATAAGATATATTAAAGAAATCCACATACGAAATAGTGTCGGAGAAATACAAAAAAAAAAAAAAAAAAAAAGATATATAGAGATATAACAAACATTGCTTATATGGCAAAAGAGAACAACTCACTTGCGACAAACTTTCTTCTGTTGATTTTGCTTCTGACACAAATCCAGGTTGAAAGAAGAATAGGCTTTGCTAGGGTGATTCATTCCACCACCCTTCAGCCTTAAGACCAAATGAAGAGTCGACTCTGGAAAAAAATGCAAAATAAGAAACTAAACAACACAGGATAATAAGAAATACAATCAAAACCCAATGTTAGCAGCAGAAATTAGAGAAGTTTCCAGTGACAGGTGGCAGTTTTCCATTGGTCAAGACACGTCATTGGAGCCGGTCAACTCTTGGTCAAATGGCTAACTAACTTTCCCTCCAAAATCTATCCCTTTAAATATCTGTTATCTTCTCACATTTCATTTCAGTTGTAAACTTGTTTCTCTCTAAATTCTCTCTCATTTCCATTGTATCAATCCATTCACTCATTGTAAAATTTCACCACATAATTCCAATAACAATCATTTGCTTTACAATTTCGAATCAAGTTCTTAAGTCTGTTGATTCCAGGTTGTTAGTAAAGATCTGTTATGAACTCTGTGATAACTAGCGCGTTACAAGTGGTATCAGAGCTCGCTCCTGGCAATTGAATCAATTTCTCCGGCGAGTTCTTGATTTTCCGGCGACGGTTATTTTTTCTGGTGACGGTTAATAATTCATGCTAATGGCGGGAACTAGATCAGTTGTGAATGCTGGAGGTTCCAATTCTGGTAACAATGGAGCATCTGCTATTGATACAGCAGGTCTAATGGCTCAAATTCAACAAATGATGGATGCGGTTGCAACTGATTTTACAAACAAATTGGATGCATTACGTCATGATATGGATCTGAAATATGAGTTTATAAATAGCAGAAATGGTACTGGTGGAACTCGTCAGTTGCAATATGGAAGAATGACCAAATTAGACTTCCCAAAGTTTAATGGCACTGATGTCAAAAGCTGGTTGTACAAGTGTCAACAGTTCTTTAGTGTGGAAGATGTGGACAAGGTCAACTTAGCTTCTATGCACATGTCTGATAGTGCATTAGTATGGCATCAACAATATGAAAAACTTCATGATGGAGTAGTGGATTGGCTTGAGTATAAGACTGCTGTACTAGCAAGGTTTGATACTGAGTTTGAAGATCCACTTTCTGAACTTAAAAACTTGAAGTATGACTCCTCTGTGCAAAAGTATCATGAAAAGTTTGAACTCTTGCTTAATAAGGTGGACATGCCTAAAGCTCATGCCATTAGTCTGTTCTTGGGAGGATTGCCTCAAAGTATTGCTTTGCCTGTGAGGATGTTCAAGCATAAATCATTATCTGATACTGCTAGTTTGTGTAAGCTGCAAGAAGCTACCCTGGCTGCACAAAAGGTTAGACAGACTCCTATTCTTCCTTTACCAAAAGCTATTGTAGTTTCAAACACTTATGGTAATAGGGGAGGGTATGTACCTGCAAGGAATCCAGTCAACACTTTAGCCTTGCCTGCTAAGCAAAACACTGTAACTACAAATCCTACAAGGAAGTATTTGTCACAGAAAGACTTTGATGATAAGAGAGCTAAGGGATTATGTTTTCACTATGATCAAAAGTTTGTGCCTGGCCATAAGTGCAGTGGACAAGCCTTTGCTCTAGAATTGATTATTGATCCTGATCCAAAGATGGAATTGTGTTTGTTAGAGGGGGTAATGAGGAGTATGTCTTACCAGAGTTCACAGATGGCAATGAAACACCTCAGATCTCCTTGAATGCATTGACTGGTGTGGTTGGCTATAAAACTATGAGAGTCATTGGACACTTTGGAAAA
The DNA here is from genome assembly GCA_019973895.1 of Chrysanthemum seticuspe. NCBI lineage: Eukaryota > Viridiplantae > Streptophyta > Magnoliopsida > Asterales > Asteraceae > Chrysanthemum > Chrysanthemum seticuspe. The sequence goes on from BPTQ01000006.1 coordinate 168,907,070, forward strand.
CAGAAAATACATATCCTCATTGATTCTGGTAGCACACATAATTTTGTGGATCTGCATAAGGCTAAGAGGTTAGGGTGCAAGATCAGTACAGTTGAACCATTGCAAGTATCTGTGGCTGATAGTAATAAGTTGACTAGTAAGAGCTTGTGCAGAGGGTTTACTTGGTCTCTCAATGGGGAAACATTAACTTCTGATGTGATGTTATTGCCACTTGGGGGTTGTGATATGGTGTTGGGAGTACAATGGTTGGCAACCTTGGGAGATATAGTGTAGAATTTCAGTTCCTTAAGAATGCAATTTGTCTATGAAGGAAGAGCTGTGTCTTTGAGAGGTTCTACCAGGAATCCAGTGCAGTGGCTAACTGGTAAACAACTGTCTAAACATGTGTCTAAACAACCTGCCAACTTGAGTGTTATGAATGTATGTGTACCAGCAGCTTCAGTGATGGCACTCAGTACTACTACAGAGTCTGTTTTGGATAAAAAAGAGCACAACATGTTGGAAAGCCTTTTGAAAGAATTTGAAGATGTTTTTGCCATACCTACTACTTTACCTCCTCCAAGACAGCATGATCACAAGATTCCTTTAAGAGATGATGCAGTACCAGTAAACATCAGACCATACAAACATCCACCTGCACAGAAGGATGCAATTGAATCAATGGTGCAGGAGTTATTGGAAGCTAAGGTGATTAGACTAAGCAATAGTCCATTTTCATCTCTAATAGTGATGGTTAAGAAGAAGGATGGAACATGGAGAATGTGTATTGATTATAGGCAGTTAAATAAGGCCACAATAAAAGACAAATTCCCTATTCCATTGGTGGAAGAACTCATTGATGAGCTGCATGGGTCACAGGTGTTCTCAAAGTTGGATTTAAGGTCCGGATACCATCAGATCAGAATGGATGAAAAGGATATACCAAAGACAGCTTTTAGGACCCATGAGGGGCATTATGAGTTCATGGTGATGCCCTTTGGTTTAACAAATGCCCCTTCAACCTTCCAATCCTTGATGAATCAGGTCTTTAAACCCTTCTGAGAAAGTTTACTTTGGTATTCTTTGATGATATATTAGTTTATAGTGCTAATGTGGAAGACCATTTGATACACTTAAGAGCTATTCTGACTACTATGAGGGAACACAAACTTTATGCCAAGGAAAGCAAATGTGTGTTTGGGAATCCTCAAGTTGAATACTTGGGTCATGTCATTTCAGGCCAAGGTGTTTCAACAGATCCTACAAAGATAGCTGCTATGAGTAATTGGCCAGTACCAAAAACTATCAAACAGTTGAGGGGATTTATGGGTTTAACTGGTTACTACAGGAGATTTATAAAGAATTATGCTCTTATTGCTCAACCTTTAACTGCATTACTAAAGAAAAATGCATTTGGATGGAATGAGCAAGCTGACAAGGCTTTTCAAGCTTTGAAAGAAGCCATGACAAAGGCTCCAGTACTCAAATTACCAGATTTCAATGCCTTGTTTGTGGTTGAGACAGATGCTTCTGGCGTGGGCATAGGTGCTGTACTACAACAAGGAGGTCACCCAGTGGCTTATCTCAGTAAAACCTTAGCTCCTAAACACCATTCTCTGTCTACTTATGAAAAGGAATTGTTAGCTGTAATCATGGCTTTGGACAGATGGAGGGGATACTTATTGGATAGACACTTCCAAATTAAAACTGATCATTTCAGTCTTAAGTATTTCCTAGATCAAAGAATCACTACACCATTTCAGTCTAAGTGGTTACCAAAACTGTTGGGGTTTGATTATGAGATAGTGTACAAGAAGGGAAAGGAGAATCAAGCTGCTGATGCTCTTTCAAGGTCAGTACATGGAGGAGAGTTATCTACTATGACGGTCTCAACAGTTTTCACATGATTGGTTGAGGAAGTGCAGAAGAGTTGGGACAATGATAGTCAGTTGCAGGTTTTGATCAAGAAGGTACATAATGGGACTTCTTCTTCTTCAAAGTATACTTGGGCAACTGGACAGTTAAGAAGGAAAGGGAAGTTGATGGTTGGCAATGATGAAAATTTGAGGAAGAAATTAGTGAACCACTTTCATAGTGCAGCTGATGGAGGTCATTCAGGGGTGGAAGCTACTACCAAAAGACTTGGAAGTTGGTTTTATTGGAAGGGTATGAGAAAGTCAGTAAGACAAGTGGTCAAGCAGTGTGATACATGTCAAAGGAATAAGGCAGATTTGGCAGCTTATCCCGAACTATTGCAGCCCTTACCAATTCCACAAAAGGTATGGATAGATGTGTCCATGGATTTCATTGATGGCCTACCCATGTCCCATGGTAAAACTGTAATCATGGTTGTGGTGGATACGCTCAGCAAGTATGCCCATTTTATGGCCATGTCTCATCCTTACACTGCAGCTCAAGTGGCTCAAGTATTTTTGGACAATGTTTATAAGTTACATGGGTTGCCAAGGACAATCATAAGTGACAGGGATAAAGTGTTTACCAGCCTTTTTTGGAAATCTCTGTTTGAGGTGTTAAAAGTGGAGTTGAAGATGTCTAGTGCTTACCATCCTCAAACTGATGGGAAAACAGAGGCTGTCAACAAGTGTTTGGAGTGTTACTTGAGGTGTATGACAGGTGAAAAACCAAAGGAGTGGACAAAATGGCTATCTTTAGCTGAATTTTGGTACAACACCAAATTTCACAATTCTACTAAAACAACACCCTTTGAAATTCTTTATGATCAAACACCACCTCAGTATTTGACTTATGAGGCAGGAGAGTGTAGAGTGGAAGAGGTGGATAGAACTTTAACAGCCAGAGATCAGGCAATCAAGCTTCTCCAGTTCCATTTGAAGATAGCACAAAACACAATGAAAACAATGGTAGATAGACACAGGTCTGAAAGGGAGTTTAAGGAAGGTGATTGGGTGTACTTGAAGCTCCAACCATATAGGCAAATTACAGTCAGGAAAAGTGTTCAACACAAGCTTTCTGCAAAGTACTTTGGGCCTTTTCAAGTGATCAAGAAAGTGGGAAATGTAGCTTACCAGTTGGAATTGCCTGCAATAGCTCAGATACACAATGTGTTTCATGTCTCCCAAATGAAGAAATGCAAGAAGGATGAAGCCATTATGGGCAGTTTCCCTGAGTGCAGAGATGATGGTTTGTTAGCTGTTACTCCAGTTGCAGTGCTGGATAGGAAGCTTATGAAGAAGCAAAACAGGGCAGTGGTTTATCTACTCATCCAGTGGTCTAATTGTTCAGTGGAGGATGCTACTTGGGAGTCCTACACAGACATCCAGAAGCGCTTCCCTAAGTTTGTCATTGATCCTTGAGGAAAAGGATATTGTGAAGGGAAGGGTAATGTTAGCAGCAGAAACGACAGGTGGCAGTTTTCCATTGGTCAAGACACGTCATTGGAGCCAGTCAACTCTTGGTCAAACGGCTAACTAACTTTCCCTCCAAAATCTATCCCTTTAAATATCTGTTATCTTCTCACATTTCATTTCAGTTGTAAACTTGTTTCTCTCTCAATTCTCTCTATCCATTCACTCATTGTAAAATTTCACCACATAATTCCAATAACAATCATTTGCTTTACAATTTCGAATCAAGTTCTTAAGCCTGTTGATTCCAGGTTGTTAGTAAAGATCTTGTTAATACAAATAAGCCGTGAAAACGTTTATTTATATTTTACGATCTTCCAATGTTTTGTCGATAACAAATATAAAATCATTTTAACGAAACAAATAGAGTACGTAATTAGTTTGAGTTAATAGTTTTCTAACACACTTACGCTTTCACATAAAACACTAAAACAAGTATAAGTGATTTTATGATTTAGATACATATGTACAACAACTAGTGTTTACATATTGGGTTAAACATATACTTAAACTAAGTATACTAAAATGGGTAAAAACTAAGTGTATGCTAAATTGGGTAAATACAAGTATATACTAAATGGGTAAATACTAGCAAATGGTTTTGACCCATAACCCATGGTTTTATATATACCACTTAACCAAGTTCATTGTATCCTTAAGATACATTGTATCTAGAAAGAAAACCATGGATCAACCCATAACCCATGACCCATGACCCTTAACCAAAAATACCCATGGGCAAAGAGGAGCGGACCACGGATCCCTAGCTTTGTGCTAGCCGGATCCCTTGTGGTAGGGATCCGTGGGATCCGGGGAAACAGAAGAGAATTTCCTCTATAAATAGAGAGCCATTTCTTCCTCTCTATGTGTGCTTTTTACATATACTTCCCCAAAGTATTCTAACCCTCTAACCTCATATCTAAGTGATCTATGTAGTTTGTCTTTTGTTTTTGTGTGATCTACTAGGTTCCTCTTAAAGGAAAGATCACCACCTCTTGAAGACGTGCAAGTTCAAAGTCCATGAGTTGCCATGCTTCGTCATCATCAAGACTACTAAGGTTATCTTGTTGATAGTTCTTCCTTTCTCCATAGATGTTGGGTTGAAGGCATTAGTGAAGAATGCCGAAAGTATCAAGATGAAGGCATTAGTGAAAGGTGCTCATCATCTGTGTCAAAGCATTAGTGAAGGATGCTAAAGGGGTCAAGACAAAGGCATTAGTGAAGGGTGCCAAGCGTTGTGTCAAAGGCATTAGTGAAGGATGCCAAAGAATCAAATCAAGTAGCATTTGGGAAGAATGCCTAGGTCGTATAATCGATGAGGTGCATCGTTATACATATATGTTTTTGTTTATATACAAGGATGGTGATATCCTTGATGGTGTTGTAACAAGGAGTAGATCTCCTTGAGATTAGGTGTTGTGTCGTGAAGGTGTAGTTCACCTAAGGTGTGAAAGAACTAGGTGCTTAGCCTAGTACCTAATAAAGGGTAGGCGACGTTGTGAAGGATTAGTTCTCCTAAGGTGTGAAAGAACTCGGTGGTTAGCCTAGCACCGTATAAAGGGTAGGCGACGTTGTGTTAGGTGTGGTTCGCCTTGGTGTGAAAGAACTCGGTATTTAGCTTTGTACCGGAAAAAGGTTAAGCGACGTTGTGAAGGCTTCTCCGCCATAAGGAGTTGGTGTAGTGTTTACGAACTCTCGAGTAGGTGACTCGGGGAGTGGAGTAGGGCAAGGAAGGTGTCCTTGTAGCCGAACCACTATAAATACTTGTGTCGTGGTGATGTGCTTCTTACTCTTTATCTTTCATTACACGTTTATATATCTATCTATCAACGTCCAACATAAACAATCAAATAGATTGACATAAGTCGATCTAAATATTTAAAAGGAAGTTTTAAATTGGTAAAACTATTCAACCCCCCCCCCTTCTAGTTTTCCACAATTGGCATCAGAGCTTCGTTACCAAGTTTCTTAAAGTATGCTGTACTTTAAAGACTTAATACGATCCGTGTACATTTGAAAACTACAAAGAAGGATTATCTTCATCATATTTTAAAATCACTATATTGTTTATTGTTGGACAATGATAGAATGCTCTAACATTTTTTTTAAGCATTATCCATACTTGAGTTTGGAGCTACCAAGAAGAGCATAAAGAACTTATCTAAATATTTCCTTTCGCAAAAAGAATATTTAGCCAAGGTATGATTACTAATCACTTGCTTTTAATTTTATTATTGAAATCATAGTTGCATGATTTATTAGTAATTGTTCTAATAGTTTTTATATTAAAGTCATTATCAAAAATAGTATTCTTCGACTTATTTGTAGAAACTACACTATGATTTCGTAATAATGACTTTTTGGTTATTTGAGAACCATTATCATTATTAATCACAAAGAATTTATTGACACTTCATCTATGTCTATAAATTTTCATGTGAAATTTCTTATGTTATAATAAAATGGGATTTTATTATAATGTTTGAAAAGGTTCCCAAGAATTATGACTAATTCTTAAAAAGGGAACCTCGTCTAATAGGAATAGTACTAAATCTTCAAAAACCTCAAATCACAAGTTTTAAAACCTTAAACACCAAAACATTAGGTTGTTTAGAATTCCCAAACCTTAATTATCAAGGAATGTTTGAGTTGATTTTTGCTGTTATGCCGGATCCCTCGGTTTACACTAGCCGGATCCCAAATGAGAGGGATCCGCGGGATCCGTGCAACAGAAGACAGTATATGATCAAGAATGATCACTGTGGATGTTCCACAATAATACTCACCTCAAAGACTCATGAACAAAAACCCAGTTACTGTTCATAGGAGCAAATTGATCATTCTTCTCAAGTCTAACAATCACTTGTGTAAGTATAATCTTCACTACATTGTTATTTTAATTCCTTGATTCTTAGGATTACAATTTCTTCATCTTTAAGAGTTGGGTTCAAATGGGTTTATTATAATTTGTCACCACATTGTTTTCTAAGATAATCTAAATCAAAGAATTAACATTGTTAATACAAATTAAACACATTTCTTGAACTCAACAAAGATGATGAGAGCAAAATTGTGATCAAACCCTCTAGGCTACTATTCATCATTAACACCACATTGGGTTGTATTGTTTAGGAATATCATGCCTAGCAACAAGCAACAAGATTACCAAGACACCGCCCATTACATACCCATGTATCATAGGAAAAATGGCTTAAGTCCGGACGATAGGAAAGTCTTTAAGTTGCTTGAAAGGAGACTCTTTCATGAAGGTAGAGTTGTTGATCCATCATTCCTTGCAAATACCGATATAAGGGAAGTATTTGAAACTATTGGGTTTGATTGTTTATTGGATATAAACGAGCAAATTTGCCCGGTCTTTATGCTTGAGTTCTACAAGACTATGGGTATAATTAGAAATGATGATGGATCCATCTCAATTGAATTCACCATAAATGGACATGAGTACACTCTTTCACTTGAGGAGTTTGGAAGAATAATAGGGGTTCCATCCGATGGTGTTTGTATGTATTCAAATGAATGGTCGTTGCAGGAGCTACACTCTATGGTTGATCATCACGACATTTATCACACAATAATCCCGGAAGCAACCACGGTAAGGGACACCGTGTTTATGCCAAGAGCATCCCCTTCAAGGGTGACTAGAAAGTCGAAAGTGATCTATAGGGATCCTTTTCAAATGGAGCTTTCGGAGATGTTTGCATTATATAGAAAATGGGAAAATGTGATAAGGGAGAATGTGGTGTGTCTAGTAGGAAACAAGGATCACCCTAACACATGTCTAAGCTTCATGATCTATTTTCTTGTGACCGAGACCCGCTTCAACATTGCCTACTACATGATCAAGAGAATGACAAGTGTAAGAAGCATGGACAAGATGGTGCTTCCATATGCAATGCTTCTAACCCGTCTTGCAAAATTCATCTTTGCATTAGACCCCTCTCCACAATCCTTGGATCATAGCTTCTGCAATAAGGTTATGGTACCATTAACCGAGGGTAGAACAACAAGGTTTATGGAGGAAGGCAAGAGGCCACACCCACCCACGGATTCCTCGGACGAAAGGGAAAGGCAAGGAGAAGGTGGAGGTGAAGGGAGTAGTAGCAACCCACTTGATAATATCGATCTTGACCCCTTGGACTACATTAACCAATTGCCAAACATCCCTAATGAATCACCCGAATGGCAACAAACCAAGGGAATCTTCAAATGCTTCGCCAATTTCTTGAGGAAGAAGAAGTGAAGATAGTTCGATAAAGAGTAGAGGACGGGTGAAGAAGTGAAGGAGGAAAAGAAAGGTAAGACCTTAGGAATCTAGTGTATGATAAACAATCTCAAACAATGGTTTGTAAACACTTTAAACTATACTTGTAGTATGTAGGTATTGCCATACATTGGCACTAAACATCCTAACTTGGGTGTTTGGAAAATGAGATTTTACGACCTCTTGGAGTGGTCGTCGTCACTCATTTTAGGAATTTTAGTTCTTCCTACTTTGATTATTAATTATATTAGTTGTGTTCTTGCATTTAGTTCCCATAGAAACAACTAGGAGAAGCATTTACTAAGAAGTGCAAAATTGCACATTTGCTGAAAGCCTTCTGATCTGCAGTAGGCGGATCCCAGCATTTGTACTAGACGGATCCCTCCCAGAAGGGAACCGTGGGATCCGTGGTATCTGATATACAATACAGATTTAGGTACTTCAAAATAGTCCACTAGATCACCTCAAACAAGTCAAACACAAGATACTAGAGCCAACTAAGTCTTTCTCTTATCGTTGAAAACTTCACTCTCATCCATGGTTTATCTAGGATACATCTTTGAAATATCCTTGATTTTTCAACTAGTCAAAACTCACCATATTTCCGCTCCAACACTCACACATTATCTATCTCGATTGATAGCACTTAGTTAGATATATTTTTCAATTTTAACAATTTGATCTCAATCATTTTTTAATCAAAATTAGGGTCAAAAATTAGCTTTTCATTTCTTCTTATTTTTAAGGATTTTAGTAAAAACCTATTAGGACATCATCTGACTTCTAGGACTTGTTTTCACCATTTCTCCTCATCAAATTAAATGGAATCATTATCAAACATATAGTTAGATTACCCAAAGTCAAATTTTCTTGGCCAAAACCATCATTAAGCACCATTACTTGTTATGGTTAAGGATTTGAGATATCCAACAGCTAAAGACTTCAAAATTAAGTCAAACCCTCGAAATCCATTAATAACAAACCTTACAAAAGCATAATAATTTCACCTAGACCTTGTCTGATAGCCGGATCCCTGGTCTTTAACCAGGCGGATCCCTACTGAGAGGGATCCGCGGGATCCGTAGATGCAGAGAGCATAAATCAGCTTCTATATTCAAACTCATGTCACCTTTTGGTTCTCTAACCACTCTTAGCATACATTAATTATTCTCCTAGAGCTGATCAAAACCTCAAGAGCATGCTTAGTCCTCTAAGTGGTCAAGAATTTAATTCCCAAATTCAAATTACTCTTTATAAACCAAACAATCTTAGGTTTATGGCACCATCCTCAATTACCTTTCAAAAATCAGAAATTAGAAGCTCACATTAGCACCTTCATCACCATGACTAAAGCTCTTAGCAACAACTCCTCAAACATAGGATCATCCAAAAGAAAGGGCCAAATGATCCATGAAATTTCATCCACCGAAACATCTCCCATTAGAGATAATGACTCTAGAATCCCACCTCATCAAACCCATCCAACAAAAGCTAAGAGAACCGCAAGGATTATCATCAAATCTTTCCAACTAGAAAAGGGATCATCTAGTTTCAAACCAAACATGGATAGTTCTAGCAAGCCATCAAATCCTTCATTCATTGAGAATGGACTACACTCCTTGAATGAGCCTCTTCCTCATCCAAACATATATTCATTGTTCCATTCATCACCAAGAACCTCCCATTCACCAACCTTTTCATTGAATCGGGAACCACCTACAACACCAACTAGCCCATCATGGGAGACAAGGAACAACCTTGATCATATGGAAGAAGATCCATTACCATTCTCATTTTTAGAACCTCTCCCTACTTCTCAAAATGAAGACCCTCAAACACACATTGAGCCCCCCCCCCCCAAAAAAACATCCTTTTTCCTTCGGGGCCAAACCAAGACAATATTTGCCCAAATTGTCTAAAAACTCAAGGACTTGTTCAAGAAGTACGCAATGAGATACATTTCATGTTCAATCATCTTCTTGCAAAGTTGGATCAATTCAACAAGTCCACCCATCCCTAGACTTAAGCACATTGTCACATTCTAAATCCCGTAATGAGATTAGCATTAGTAGTGCTTATTTGGCTAGTTCATTCTCTTAGTTTTTAGAGATTTGGTTGTGTATCTCTTGTTTTATTGAATGAATACTTATATGCTATGATTATTATGTGTGTTGTGCTTACTATATTGTACATATATCTCATTCCCTCAAATATTATTCCTTGACATTTCTTCACTGCTGAAGAAACTGTAACAGATAGCCGGATCCCTTCCAGATAACTAGACGGATCCCTCCTTGAAGGGAACTGTGGGATCCGTGGTACAGAAGCACAAATTTCTACTAACTTGAGTCTCTTTTGCAGGAAATTATGCACTATACTCTTGTTTTTCTAACATTTGTTTTGTAGTTATTCAAAATACACATGAAGATATTGACACCATAAAGCTAGGGGGAGCTTTGTGTCAAACGACATTGCAAAATCATTTGCAAACTTAATCCAATTTTGGGTTACACTTCATGACACCCCATTGCAACATTGCAATATTCAAGGGGGAGCACGTTCTCGTCACTTAGACGAACCATTTGCAAACTTAATTGCAAACACAATTAGTTTATTTTACGTTATGTCCTTGACGCCCTTTCAAAGGGATGGACTCGTCAAGGGGGAGTTAAGACAAGTACCATTCCCGTCACTTGCTCTCTTTACATTTTTACATTTTTTTTCTCTTATAAAAATTGTGTTAGTTTCTTTTAACACTTTTTGTTTCGACAAAAAGGGGGAGAAGAAAGTAAAAACTACAAATTCAAACTTTTACGAATTTTAGATTTTTCCTTAAAATAATTTTATGTTTTGTCATCAACAAAAAGGGGGAGATTGTTAATACAAATAAGCCGTGAAAACGTTTATTTATATTTTACGATCTTCTAATGTTTTGTCGATAACAAATATAAAATCATTTTAACGAAACAAATAGAGTACGTAATTAGTTTGAGTTAATAGTTTTCTAACACACTTACGCTTTCACATAAAACACTAAAACAAGTATAAGTGATTTTATGATTTAGATACATATGTACAACAACTAGTGTTTACATATTGGGTTAAACATATACTTAAACTAAGTATACTAAAATGGGTAAAAACTAAGTGTATGTTAAATTGGGTAAATACAAGTATATACTAAATGGGTAAATACTAGCAAATGGTTTTGACTCATAACCCATGGTTTTATATAAACCACTTAACCAAGTTCATTGTATCCTTAAGATACATTGTATCTAGAAAGAAAACCATGGATCAACCCATAACCCATGACCCATGACCCTTAACCAAAAATACCCATGGGCAAAGAGGAGCGGACCACGGATCCCTAGCTTTGTTCTAGCCGGATCCCTTGTGGTAGGGATCCGTGGGATCCGGGGAAACAGAAGAGAATTTCCTCTATAAATAGAGAGCCATTTCTTCCTCTCTATGTGTGCTTTTTACATATACTTCCCCAAAGTATTCTAACCCTCTAACCTCAGATCTAAGTGATCTATGTAGTTTGTCTTTTGTTTTTGTGTGATCTACTAGGTTCCTCTTAAAGGAAAGATCACCACCTCTTGAAGACGTGCAAGCTCAAAGTCCATGAGTTGCCATGCTTCGTCATCATCAAGACTACTAAGGTTATCTTGTTGATAGTTCTTCCTTTCTCCATAGATGTTAGGTTGAAGGCATTAGTGAAGAATGCCGAAAGTATCAAGATGAAAGCATTAGTGAAAGGTGCTCATCATCCGTGTCAAAGCATTAGTGAAGGATGCTAAAGGGGTCAAGACGAAGGCATTAGTGAAGGGTGCCAAGCGTTGTGTCAAAGGCATTAGTGAAGGATGCCAAAGAATCAAATCAAGTAGCATTTGGGAAGAATGCCTAGGTCGTATAATCGATGAGGTGCATCGTTATACATATATGTATTTGTCTATATACAAGGATGGTGATATCCTTGATGGTGTTGTAACAAGGAGTAGATCTCCTTGAGATTAGGTGTTGTGTCGTGAAGGTGTAGTTCACCTAAGGTGTGAAAGAACTAGGTGCTTAGCCTAGTACCTAATAAAGGGTAGGCGACGTTGTGAAGGATTAGTTCTCCTAAGGTGTGAAAGAACTCGGTGGTTAGCCTAGCACCGTATAAAGGGTAGGCGACGTTGTGTTAGGTGTGGTTCGCCTTGGTGTGAAAGAACTCGGTATTTAGCTTTGTACCGGAAAAAGGTTAAGCGACGTTGTGAAGGCTTCTCCGCCATAAGGAGTTGGTGTAGTGTTTACGAACTCTCGAGTAGGTGACTCGGGGAGTGGAGTAGGGCAAGGAAGGTGTCCTTGTAGCCGAACCACTATAAATACTTGTGTCGTGGTGATGTGCTTCTTACTCTTTATCTTTCATTACACGTTTATATATCTATCTATCAACGTCCAACATAAACAATCAAATAGATTGACATAAGTCGATCTAAATATTTAAAAGGAAGTTTTAAATTGGTAAAACTATTCAACCCCCCCCCCCTTCTAGTTTTCCACAGATCTGTTATGAACTCTGTGATAACTAGCGCGTTACACCCAACCGAATATACCATCAAATCTACTTTTTAAAACTATAATAAAAACTCAATTTCACCATGCGTTTGCTTTAATTTTAGTATAAACAACGACGATTAGCACAAACTCCCAAATCAACTTATACTTATGGTAAAAAGTCACTACTAAATCACAAATTCACATCAAAGCCACTTCAGCATATATAACAAATTTTATACAACAAATTGATGTTCCTTTGTAAATTAATAAATTAATGACAAACTACACTATTGATTAATAAACTAATTAACAATGATTCTATTGTAAGTTACAATAAACAATATTGCTCTAACCAATATACTCAACGACTTAAGAAGCAATAAACTTTCAACCACAAGATAACATTTCAACAATTCAATGAATAACCTGTTATTTTGAACACCAATAACCCTAAATACCCGATTCTCTGTTTAACCATTATACCCGATATCCTAACCACACCAACAATTAGTCAACAAGAAATTTGTTAAATAAAACTTTTCACCCGATATCTAGTCACCTCTTTGTAACCCGACAAAAAAAGTTGGTCTGACAAACACAATTAAAAACAGTAATCCATACTTAACATTTTTCTTCAAATAATCCTACAACCACATTACAAATAATCTTAACAACATAGATTCACCAACAACAAACTTGTTCAACACAAATCTATATAAAAAATTTCATCCGATATCTACTCACCTCTGCCACCTAACAAATACTAATATTTCCTTATCCGATAGGATATAAACATGATAAATAAATTTTACTTTAGATGAGGCAACTTTCACTATTCAACAAATCAATCAATAACCTGTTAACACCCAATACTCCTAAACATCCAACATCTGTTTAACCTTTATACATGATATCCTAACCACAACAACAATTAATTAGCCGATATCTACAACAATAAAAATCTGTAATATTCATACGTAACACTTTTTTTTCAAATATTTCAAAAAGCACATAACAAAAACCACAAGTTTGTCTTCCAATAGTCCAACAACCATATAAAAAAAGAGCTCTAACCACATGAATATACCAACAACAATAAATAAAAAAATTCATCTACCTCTTTGTCACCCGACAAATAATAATGTCCGACAAATAATAATGTCCGACAAAAACATAAAAAAAGAAGTAGAGAAGAAAAACCTTTCTGGATGTTGTAGTCAGCAAGAGTACGGCCATCTTCAAGCTGCTTTCCTACAAATATCAACCTCTGCTGGTCTGATGGAATACCTAATTTTATATATATAAAAAAATATTGTTATTATAATGAAATATAAACGAAAATTTATAGTACATTTTTATTAAAAAAGAAGAGTACATAAATAAAAATGTAGGGAATACCTTCTTTGTCCTGAATCTTTGCCTTAACATTGTCAATGGTCTCTAATGACTCAACTAACAGAGTCATTATCGTTTTTCGAGTTAGTGAATTTACAAAGATTTGCATCCCTCCCTTCAGTTTTTCTTTCAAGTAAAGTGTAGACTCCTTCCCGATATTGTAACTAGCCAGAGTACAGCTATCATTAAGCAGCTCTTCCCAGTGATTAGTCAAATTCTGGTCACCTATCGGGATTCCCACCTTCTCTTAGATTTTTTCTTTCACGTGTGCTATGGTGTCTAAGCTTTGAACATCCAAAAATGTGCTCATTCCAGTAACAGCCTTAACGAAGATCCGCATCTTACCGCTAAGCCAGGGCTTGAGATGGAGAATAGACCCGTTCTTTATATTATAATGGGACAAAGTCCACTTGTCTAAGAGTTGTTTACCAGCAAAGAGCAACATCTGGTGCTCTGGTGGGGTATCCTCCTTCTCATGGATGATTTATTTAAGATAACCAATCGTGTCTGTGCTTTCACATTCCAAAGTAATTGTATCTCCGCTCATAGTCTCCACGAAGATCTGCACTCCAGATCTGAGCTTGAGCTTTAGCTGTAGTGTAGACTTCTTGAGAATGTTGTAATGGGACAGAGTCTGACAATCCTTGAGCTGTACACCATCAAAAATCAAGGTCTGATGCTCACGCGGGGTATTCGTCATAACACTAATTTTGTCTTTAATTTCCTCAACTGTATCTGAGCTTTCAACATTCAAAATTAACCTTTCTCCTGCCTCGGTCTTTACAAAAATCTGCATTACACCATCGTCCTTTTCAAAAATGATCTTCTTGTAACGACTCATCTTCTCTGGACTTAATGGTTCCCGTCCTCTAGTCGATGGAGCTGTATATGGCCTCTTTGAGGACTTAGGCGGAGAATGACGAGCTGCCGGCGAAGTTCTGAATTGTTGACAATATTCCCAAGGGGGGGAGTGCGTTGGTGAGGGTGGCGGTTTGTTAAGAGAGAAGACTGATGGGGAGCGGTCTTCAGCTGATCGTAAATACAAGTCATATTCAGATCTTAAATCTTCCTCAATCAAAGTAGACTTTGCTCTCCTTAGAATTCCTTGGGCTTCAATAATATACTTAGAATCTTCATCAGGGAACACAGAGTTTCGTATCTATACGTTCAATCTGAGAAGTAGATGTTGTTCTGCTTACGGCTAAGACTTTATAAAAATCTTTATCATTTACTGGAGAACGTAAATTTGGGACGTTCAGTATTTGCAAGGCTCTGTGCATGCGTCTTGCTCTCGAAGAAGTTTCTCCTGTCTTGATGGCGAGATCCAATAGCAATAGAGCCTCGATGTAGTTCCTTTTTAGTGCTTCTTCATTTCCTTTCTCTACAAGGGACCCGCCACCTGAAACCAAATAAAGTCATAAGAAATAAAAGTAAAGCAAGTACTTCAACACAAAGTTTTTTCAGAGGTAATTACCACAAGAAAGGCGGAAGAAAAGGTGGAGGGTGGCGTCTTTTTGAATATTATAGTCAGCAAGGGTACGTTCATCCTCAAGCTGCTTCCCTGCAAAGATGAGCCTATGTTGGTCTGGTGGGATGCTTTCCTTCTTCTGAATCTTCACCTTCACATCATGAATTGTATTTGAGCTCTCAACCTCAAGAGTGACTGTCTTGCCCGTCAATGTCTTCACGGAAATTTCCCAGTTGGAGATGAAAGCATATATTATCTTAGCAGCTTCGTACAAAGTTTCATCAAACAAGCGATCACCAATATTTTGGAGGTTAGCAACGTTAGGCATGAGGATGAATTCCTCAATGTCACTCAATCTATCAATCTTCGCATAAGCATAGATGAGCTCACTATCCACATTAGGCTCCTTGGTATTTCGTCTAACCATAAGTAGATATTTTACCAAATCATGGTAGCAGTCAGTGTCCTCAGATGCACGAATAACCTCTACATGTTGTGTGGCATCATCAGCACGGATGAATGACTCAATTGCCTCGCTTACTGACCCTTCTCTAAGTCGGGCTTTCGCCACCTGGCTCCATACAACATCTTCTTTAATAGAGAAACCAAACTCTTCAGCCCGAGGAATACTTTGAATATTATCTAATAGAACATTAACTGCTTGTACATTCAGGTTGAACTTCTTGAATATGGCAAACGCCTCTTCATACATTTGTGCTTTGATGTAACCTGTCCAGCATTAGAGCTTTTTGTTGCAAAAGAAATAAGAATCGAATGAGTCTCATTGCCAGGAACCTGTACAGAAAAGCATATGAACATGAGATCACGACAAATGCAGCTGAATTTGGTTAGATGCAATTAAACAAAAAATAAAAAAAATTATATCTTTTTACTATAATACTAAATGAAGGGAAGACAACTGTACTTTAAAAGAAGCAAATGATGCTGCATGTGCTTCAAGAGCTTGACTGCGCTACTGATCAACAGAGTAAAGCTGCATATTTCCTTTTACTAGTTGAGGTCTCTGTTTACATCAGAATGAAACATTAGAATGGCAGGGAGGTTAGTAATGCTAAAAATTTGGGACAAAAATTGACCATAGATGACGATGTACGACATTGACAAATAATAATTACACTGAAAGATACTGGATGATACATTAAAAAGTTGCATTAGTTACTGAATAAGATGGTAAGTTCAATAGCCATTCAAATTTCCAACCTGTGACTATTTATGAACCATGATTCTTAAAAGCGGGAGTAAGTCAATAATCAGATAAACAACAAAACTGGCTAAACTTTAATTAAAGAGATATATGAAAAAGTCACTGTTCCGTTCCGGCAGATCAACTAATTTAGTAGATTCAGATAAGAGCACAGCTGAACACTATGCTCAAATTACAGTCAGTCTAGTTGTGAGCCTTAACAATAAACTGATATACCGCAAGAGTCTTGATATAAGTATAACGCATATGCAATATAAAATTATGCCATGAAACCAGCGAATAACAACGAACCTCTGGTGAGCCAGGAGCAATTCCAATCATCACCAACCATTTCTCAGATGGATCACATCTGTAGTTGATTATCTGATAGTTGGCCAAATTAGGTGTTCTATCAAACATCTTTGTAGGTTCAGAATCACCTGTACCAAAAGCACCACATAAATAATTTAAAACCTTCATTTCACATAACAAAAGAAAGAAAAAGAATGATGACCATACCCTCAAGTAACCAATGATAAACAGAGGTTTGGGTAACCATCCCCAACATCTTAGGGGTGATCCACTTCCAAAAGACGATCTAAAAACAGAAGTATGATAATATCAGAAAAACATTAATAGTTGAAAACAAGATGAGAAAAGCTATCGGATTATGAACTTATAGCTTTTACCTGCTCAGGCATCTGATGGGACTTCATTTTGGCTTTCATCTCAATGTTAAATAGTTGCAAATGGTCTCGAGTAGTTCCCGACACTTGAGCTAGAAAATTAGACCATTCATTAGTTACAGAGTTAGAAACAGACCTCACTGTTTCACACAAAGCATAGCCATTGTAATAATAATGCTAAGTTGGTATACTATGCTTCAATATTATAACTATATTTTGACTTGGAATGGCAAATAGAGCAAGTAGCAAAGTCTGGGTTATTTCATTGCATGTAGCACCATGACTTTGCAGTAGGAAGTTCTAAAATCTGCAAGTTTTTGTTCGTTCTCAGACTGACACAGCAGGGTGCAAGGGGGACTGAGATGCTCCCAATATATAAATCAAAACCTTAACAGATGCAATTTCTATTAAAAGCATAAAGAGGACTGCAAGAGCGCCTGGAAACCAATGTTACTCGAATCTCTATAAGTCTGAAAGGACCTTTGCAAGGACAATGGGATTTAAAAATTTAAATCTCTGTTTAGCTATGCAACCAAATGGCAATGTTAACTAGTAGATCATATAATAAGTTGCTCCCCATTCATCCCGCAAGGTATACCAAACTGGAATCTCACTTCCCTAAGACCCTAATTTAGTGCAACACTCTGATCTTTTATTACTTTCAACTACATTTTACCCTAGTTGGCCCCATATCAGCATTGCAAAGACTTTAGTACTCCATAGTAATTCAATTTAGTCAATGTAAATCCTAAAAGTCACCCTCAAACATTCTATTCGTTTTGAAACTATAAACACGTAGTTTTTATGCTAGCCTACTAGTTAAATAAAATTGCTAATTTATAGAGGACCAGATGAGTACCTTTCAAACCCAATATCCTATACTTGGGGTTCATTAGAGCTGAGTCAGCAGTAATTGGCCTCCTCAGTGGCTGCATAGGCATGCTCATATCAATAATCACCACACTATTCTGAGGTGATGTTTCACGCACACATATAAACTTATCCGACTCCATCGTGACATTTGTAAATGTAACAAACTGCGGATTGATGCCCGCGCTGGACAACCGCAACAACATCACACAAGTCAAACCAACAATAATCAAAGCACACATCACCAATGACTAAGAACCATATCAATCCTTTTATTCCATAAATCTGAATAAATTAATAAAAACAATATAGTAATCTAACAAATTTAATCAAACCGAGAGTACATCTGTACATAAGCTAGCAAGGATTACTTCAAATCAATTTAACACCAACAAAAAGTCAAAAACACAATATGTAACTAAAATACAAACTGGATAGTATAAATTGAATTGACTAATTGTGCACCGGTTATATCTCAAAGTGGAGACCTATTCTTAGACAATTAAATTACAAACTACAATTCAAACAGATACAGTGAACACACAGAGTCTAGCCTGACAGATCCACGCAATAACATCATACGTATAGAATCTCCTAATTTCAATTTCAGCATTTCAGTTAAGCCTAGATAACTCATAATTATCAAAATATTGTCAAAGTGGAAACCTAGTATTAGAAGCCAAATACAGAAAAAAATATATCATTTAAATAAACAAATCCAGCGCAGTACAAGAGCATAAAAGCTCCAAATCAAATTCTGGCATTTCAACTAACCTTATAAACTCAATACGTTAACAAAAACAATAACTACATTTTCTATGATACAAGTAGACGCCTAGCTCTATACATCATCTAATCTAACAAATCTACACAATATCATTACAAATCAGCTCCGAATTTCATTTAAACACTTCAACTAACCTTAGATAACTCAAAATAACAACAAAAACAATTAAATCGCACAAAATAAGCTTGATAGTAAACATACATCATCTAATCTAACAAATTAACAGTTCTACACAATACATTACACATCGACACCTAATTTTTTGTTGCGTCATTTCGGCTACCCCTAAATTTTGTTAACAAAATAACAAATATAGCGCAAAATAAATTATGCATCATCTAATCTAAATAATATACACAATACGACATCACGTTATTTCAACTAACCCTGAGTAGCTCAAAATCATCACACCTACAATAAACCGCAAAAATTTGAACTACATAGTGACCATACATCATCTACCTTGCCAAATCTACACACGCTCATTGCACGTCATCTCTTTCATTAGATCGTTTCCACTAACCCTAAATAACTCAAATTCACAACAAAATCACACAAATTAAACTATATACTGAACATACACCGTCTAATCTACAAACAATCTCATCACATCATTTAACTAACCCTAAATATCTCAAATTAACTCAAAATCGCAACAAAAAACGATAAAATCTGTAACACCCCAACCCGACAAGGGTAGAAGTGTCACAGTCTGGTGTCATATCAGAACATACAAGTAAAATTTCCAAGCGGAAGTCTGTAAATAATAATGTACCAAGTCATAATAACCAAAGATTTACAAGGGAAATTACAAAATCCAAAAGTTAAAATAAAATGAATCTCAAAACAAAAGCCCGCCAAAACAAGTCCAAATAGTAAGGTAACTAGGGTTAGTCCACTCAGATAATCCAACTCTCAGCCCAAACAAAGCCCATCTTCAAACCTAAAACCTGCCGCAGGAAAAGAAATGCGGCTGAGCTTAAAAAGCCCAGTGAACAGATATAACAAAGCGAAAGCTAAAATAAAATCTGAAATGCAAATGAAACAAAGGGACGGATAACAAAGTTGTAGCAAAATGAGAGTAATGAGTCAAAGAGGATCCTGCAGAACACAATTATACAGATATCCAAAACGAACAGATAACAAGGAGAGCGAAACGAAGCAAGGCATCGATGACATAGACAAGCACATACAAACCAGACATACAAGAACTGAAACAAAAGCAACCTAGCAGGCATAGCATCCACACAACGTATATGTCATACAATCAATTCAGGAAATCAAAATACATACAAGCCAAACAGATATCTACAGGAAAGCGGAAGCAATAATAAATCAGTGAGCATGGCAATTCACACAGGTCAAAACCCTTAGTTGAAAACATAACCAGCATCATAACAGCGGAAGTACTAACAGCAGTCAACACATGGCAGTTACACGTAATGAGTAGTAATATAGTATAAAGATATAATTAAATGAATTAAAGACATAGCAGGGCAACTAAACAGATAAGAATACAATGGATTAGTCCACGAGATCAACTGAACGTAGTACACATAATAAACAGACAAAACTATCGATATCACACTAGCATGGTCACCAGACAATCAGAGGGTCATATAACAGTGAGATCACATATCATCAGATGACAACAGGTAACTCAGATAACCGCATATTAATCACATCATAGCAGGATAATCAATGGTTACATAAAACATGAATAGCATAATCAAATCCAATAAACATATAATAACCCGGTACGTGAATGGAATGGTAGAAGAATAAGTCACATAAGGGTACAGGGTAACGGGCAGTCAATGCAGAATATGGTGCGTTGGGGTAAACAGATTGTACAATATAAGTATATCAACAGTGTAAGGGTTGTCAGAAATCTATCCCGAGCCAACAGTACAGTACAGTAATATCAGTAGTGGCAATAGCAGCCCAGTAATCAATAGTAACCATCGTATTCGGAGGGGTGACCTCGAAATACCAGACAATAGGAGGGGAGACCTCAGTAACCAGTGGAGTAGCTAGCTCCCAGACCGTGAGGGGGTGTATTGCACACACGCACCACATCACTAGAACAGTATATATATCAGTAACAGAACAGTACAGTACAGATCTAGGATGCATCCATACGCCCCTGCAGAAATATTAGTGGCCATAACAATAACAGTGAAGCGCGCATAATCAATACAGTATAGGGACGGTGTGGAACATCACTCAACCACACTAAAGTCATGCCATTGGTGCATCAATGACACGGACATGGAACCCCCATGACTAGTTAACAGTATTTGGCTCGGGTATGCATCTGAAGGGTCAAACAAAGGTCCACAGTGTAGCAATATATATCAGTCATCAAAATCAGAGGTTCAATATCAGTAGTCCATAATTCAAGGTTCATAGCAGTAGTCCAATATCAAAGTCTAATATCAAAGGTTCAGTAACAGAGGTTCAATATCATAGGTTCAGTAACAGTAGTTCAATAACAGAGGTTCAGTAACAGAGGGGTCAATAGCAAGGAATCATAGCAATGAAATATCATAAGAGTTCAAAATCAAACGGTTCACACAGGAGATCCAATCAAAGGGAGCATAGCAAAGTCATGGGAAGCCCTAATAAGAAGGCTCAGAGCAAAGTATAACAGTTCAAAGCTAATATCGAAGGATGTAAACGAATCATGAGAAACCTTAAGAGATAAGGTCAGAATATCTGTACCTTAGCAACGAAATGAAAACAAACGGACAAGTAACACCGGGAAGCAACGTCGTATCTTCTTCAACGAATCTACACGATTACGATTTGTTTAATACTTATTAGCTCATTTAAGTCATAACGGACTAATCGCATTAATATTTTTAGAGTTATTAAGTGTATCCTTATTTTTAGTAATGGACGGAATTAAAATACTTTAGTGTAAAAATCATTAATTAGTCAACTTAAATGTTACAATTGATAAATGGCATAATTAAGCGTTTCATATGACCAGTATCCTATTTTAAGGCTTTATTAAATAATACTTCAAAATATAGGGTTCAGATGGTAATTTTCTCAAAGTTTAAAGTTTACATGGTCATTATCTCAATGCATATGGTTTATTTTGTAACTTATCTCAAAGTGTAAGATTTGTAATGCAATAAAGAAATGATTTCATGTACTACACCCTTTATTGTAAGTGATGATAAGGACTTATATATATCTATATATATTTAATGCATGTGATTGAATAGTCTTGGGGCCAAATGGGATTTCACAACAGCAATAATATGATCGTTTATATTCATATTCATTCTTTACTTTATAATTCAATACATGCCATGAGACAAGCTCTTTATTTTATATGATATTTATATTAACAGAATGCATGCATGTCATATGGGTCGACATAAAACTAGCCACGGCATAAACGCGTTTAATAAAATTCATTTTCACATAACACCACCTTTAACGAGACAAGTATGCATGGGTCGAAACAGATTCAATACCAAGTCATGTTCTTATGCGGCACATGATCATGCGCAGGGAATAGAAACCAAACGACACAAATCAGTAAGCAAAAGGAGAAGAGACAAGACGATTTTTGTGATACCTTGAGGCGTGAGAAAAGAAGAAAACAATGATCAAAACAGCAACCAAGTCCTTCTCTTGCCTAGCAACACCCACGACAGCAGCAGGAGATTATGCCTAGCAAACCCTCGTCCCCAGTAGCCAATACCCACGACAAGAACAGCAGCAAGACACCCGTGATCAGCCTTCCTCTTGGCTTAGGAGCCCTCGACATAGCAGCCACACAAAACCCACGAGCCTCTTGTTGGCTTTGAGACCCCACGACAAGCAGCTTCAACCAACGACCAGCTTCACCAACGTACCACGAAAATCAGCAGCCTCGAACCCAATCACACGATCACAAGCACCACTATCACAGCCCCTTTGCACCTTCTTTGGATCGAATGAGAAAGAAGAAGGAAAAAAAAAATAACTTGTGCCGTCACTTTGTTTTAGGAGTTTAGGGTTTTCCTTGAATGTTTTTGGAATGCATAATAATGTTGGTGATTTGGACGTGAATATGGGATTGGAAGGGAGGAATTCACGGCCCAAAATAAGGAGACATTTATGACAAAATCAATCTTCCCATTTACCACATATACTTAGTGTATTTGATTTGTTATATTACATTTATTAAATGTGTTAATAAATTTTGTACATAAAATAGTCCAAGTAATATCATAATATGTGTGAGATTTGTATTCATAGACAAGAAATGAACGTAGACTAAAAATTTACTTGCATAAGTTATTTACGAGTTAAAAGTTTAACGAATATAACGAGCTTGACGCGTTTCATGAATTTCATAATTATTACCTGAGGGTAAAATGGCCATTTAACACGTTCATGATTTTTAGGGTTTTACAAAATCACACAGACTAAAGTCCAAAGCGTACATACATCGCCTAATATAACATATCTATCATGACATCATCTCAACTAACCCTAAATAACTCAAAATCGCAACAAACTGAACTAATTAATCAACAAAATAACTGTGATCTACGCATATATATATGCTAATAATAGAATTAGGTCACTGTTAAATGAAAATACCGTAAACGCCTCTTTCATAGTAATCGGAGCATTAGCGGATGCCGCCATAGTGACGGCGAATAACAAGATCAA
This sequence comes from Chrysanthemum seticuspe, assembly GCA_019973895.1. Taxonomy (NCBI): domain Eukaryota; kingdom Viridiplantae; phylum Streptophyta; class Magnoliopsida; order Asterales; family Asteraceae; genus Chrysanthemum; species Chrysanthemum seticuspe. The sequence goes on from BPTQ01000006.1 coordinate 168,930,349, forward strand.
AACGACGTCGTGCAGTAGATGTGATTTGTTATGTGATGCGATCTCTAATATGTGTGTGTGTGTGTTGTAGTCTGGTTGTGATAAAAAAAAAAAAAAAAAGGAATTTGGGAATTAAAAGTGTGTTTTGGCGGGTAAATGAAAATGAAATTTGGGGCCGGGTTGTTTTGGAATTGGTTTGATAGTGTTTTATATAGTAGAGTAAATTGCATTTTTGGTCTTTGTGGTTTGGCCAAATTGCAGGTTTGGTCCTCATCCTTTCAAAAGTGCAACGATGGTCCTCATTTTGAAGTTTTGGTTGCATGTTTGGTCCCTGACCAAAGTTAAATGACTAAAATACCCTTGTCTTCTTCCCCTTTAATTTTTAGATTATTTTTTCTTTTTATTTATTCATCCAATATCAAGATCATGAACAAGAACTCAAATAAACAAAACTGCAATTTACTCTTAAAACAAAACCACTCCCACTTTCACAAACAATACTCGCTATATCACAAACAATACTAGCTATATCATTTGCTAACTGATCAACAAAGAAACTATCATCTAGTACCTTTAATAATCAACACAGAAAATATTCCCAAAAGAGACAAAGTTGCACTATAACATGAACCAAGCCAGCTTTACTCTAGATTCACCTTTGAATGCACTTACCATCTAGCTACATTTCCACATCACCTCCCCATCAAAGCCATTCAACCAGCACCCACAATGGCTAAGACAGGGAAGGAGTGTGGCTTCACTAGGAACCCATAACTCATCCATTGGGAGGCTCTGCCAAAACAACCTACATTTTCTTCTCTAGAAAGGCTTCAGTTGTTTGGGAACACTCACCCTCAATGATGTCAAACATTTCCTCCTATGATGATGTATTAAGAGGACCAAGAAGGTTCATCTTGCACACCTCTTTATTCCACTCATCATACACTACCCGCCCAAGCCACTTACCCTTCATAGTGAACAACCCTTCACTATGGTACATTTCTCCAAATTAGACCTCCTTTTTTCACCATATACTCACCAATTTCCTCTCAAGGCCAAAAAGGGAGATGGTTACTAAAAGGTACTTCTTCAATCTTGTCATGTGGGACCCAAGGATGTTCTCTTTATATCTTTTCAGATTTTGTTAAAATAGTATTTTTTATTTATATTAAAATAATAATTTAATCTAAATTAAAATCAATCTATCATACACAACAAACAATATTCTAAATCTATTATTTTTTTCTTTCATCATTTTCTTTCAAACCAATCTAAATCCACCGATTCTAAACCCACTTACAAACCAAACGCACCCTTGATTTTTCTACTTCTTTTTCAATTGGTTTGAAAAATATTTATCGTAATGAAACTAGCGGTAAGTAATACCAGTTGGTGGAAACTGCTACCAAGGCCCGTCTAGCGGCTCAGCCTGACATCCAAGTCGAACAAGACCTGATATAGGCTTGACAAACAGTTCACGAGTCAACCATGACGAGGACCACATAAACCCAGGCCGAGCTAGGACTGGTAAACTTTTCTCAAGCCGTATAATACATACGTTAGAGGACAACTATACCCTCTGTCGCTAATGGTTAAGATGTACGAATCTGACATAGCACAACATGGGGCACACAATCAACAAAATAGGAGAACGATATCATGTACGAGCATAAGGATGCATGATATATGTCGTCCTTTTCTGCTCACGGATGATCAATACCTGGCTCTCTGGTAGCCATTGATCATCCTACATGGGTTTATCTCTAAACCCTAAATGCCCTTCTATAAATAAAAGGAAACACACACAACTTCACAAGTTTCATACACTTAGGGATATACTGCTTCATAGCAGTGAAGTATGATTCTTGTTTGAGTGTTACTCGAGCTTAATTGATTCTACAATCATTCTCATTAGGTCCTTACAGTACGCCACGAGAAACCAAACAACAAGATCATTCACATCCCATATCACCTTTAATATGTTTCATACACCATACATGAATATGGCGCCATCCGTGGGGACATAATACAAAATAGCCACAAATTTTCATAAATTTTTTACCTATTTTCATTCATTTCTTACCAAAAAACCTGAAAATCTTTCCTTTTGTGATCAACCTGATAAAACATGTTCGATAAACAAAATCCTCAACTTTCAAACAAAGCAAAACATCACCTCGGATACATCCGAAAGGAGGACTTAATTTTTTTGTCCTCAATAAGAATACCACTATTTGTGTTTAGAATTTTGTGTTTATTTGATGATAATGCTGTATACACAAACACAAAGATTTTTTTCAATAGCTAATAGAGTTACATGGTTGTTTTTAGGCACCTAAGAGTTGAATATTACTTCAAATTTTCTACTTTTGACATCATTATGGACAAATCTTGGATGTATCTTGCACCAAGAGCTAGTTCACAATATGTAAATGGCGTGGAATATTTTCTTAACTTTGCTTTTGAGAAATCGAGTCAACATGGAGAGATATTATGTCCATGCACGAATTGTCACAACAAATTTCACCTTAAAAGACAACAAGTGCATGATCACCTTATATGTGTTGGCTTCAAGAGAGGGTACTTGAATTGGATGGATCACGAGGAAAGTTACGAGGTATCATCTTCGAGTATGATGTAAAATGATGAAGAAGGAGACAACAAACATGAAATGAATGAGATATTGCATGACCTTTTTCCTATGGTGTCAATGGAAGGAAGTATGGGTGAAAGAGAACCTCAATCTGAACCTAATTTGAACCGTGAAAAGCAAAATGATAAAATGAAGTTTGATGATTTAGTCAAAGATGTTAATCAGAAGGTGTATCCTAATGCTAAGCATAACAAGTTGTCTGCCTCGGTTCATTTATACCATATAAAATCTCTTTGTGGTTGGAGCAACACATCATTTTCTATGTTATTGGAGTTTCTTCAAGAAGAGTTGTTGCCTGATGGGAATATACTTCCTAAGAAACATCATGAGGCCAACATCATGAAGAAGTTGGGGTTAGGGTATGAATAAAATACATGCATGTCCTAACGGATGCATGTTGTTTTGGAATGAAAATGAGAACAAAGAAATATGCTCCGTTTGTAATGATTCCAGATGGAGGCCCACCCAAGTTAACTCTGGAGATGAGGCGGGTATACAAGATGAGGCGGGTATACTAGATGAGCCGTGTATACAAGATGAGGCGGGTCTAAAAAAGAAAAAGAAGAAAGCAATGAACGTTTTACGTTGGTTTCCCCTAAAACCAAGGCTTCAAAGATTTTGTGTCTTCAAAAATGGCCCATCTTATGAAATGGCATCATTTAGAACGGGTAAAAGATGGTAAACTACGACACCCAGCTGATGCATTGTCATGGAAACACTTTGATGAGAAGCATTCTGAATTTGCAAGCGATCCTCGAAATGTTCTTTTGACTCTAACAAGTGATGGTTTCAATCCATACAGGTCAATGAATCTAAACTACAGTATTTGGCCTGTCTTCGTTATTCCATATAATTTACCTCCATGATATGTCATGAAACAACCTAATTTTATTCTTTCTTTGATCATTCTGGGCCGGTAATAAATTAGATGTTTACATGCAACCTTTGATAAAGGAGTTAAAAGAGTTTTGGGTTGGTATTGATACATTTGATGCCTCAACGAATCAAAATTTCAAAATGAAAGCCGCAGTCATTTCTACAATATCTGATTTTCCTGGATATGCTAACCTTTCTGGGTGGAGCACTAAAGGAGAATATGCATGTCCTGCATGTGCTTTTGACAAACTTCAAAATGGCTAGATCACGGTAGAAAATGGTGTTACATGGGGCATCGAAGATGGCTTGAACCAAATCATAGCTCATGTAAAGATACTCGATCCTTTGAGGGACATCAAGAATCAAGACAAGCTCTTATCCCGTCGTCTGGGGATGATATTCTAAATCAATTGAAAGGTGTCGATTTTCTTGTAGAAAATGTTGATAAGGGTCCTTGGAAAAAGAAAATCATTTTCTTTGAGCTATCTTACTAGAAATACTTGTTGTTGCGTCACAATCTTGATGTGATGCACATTGAAAAGAATGTATGTGATACTATTGTCGGGACTTTGCTTGGCCAAGTGGGGAAGTCGAAAGATAACTTGAAAGCTTGTCTAGACTTGGAAAAATGGGGTATACGAGAAGAACTTCATCCAAAAAGGAATCCAAGAAACAATAATCTATCTTTGCCAAAAGCATGTTATGTAATGACTCGAGAGGAGAAAGATACGTTCTTGGAAACACTTAAATCTATCAATCCTCCTGATGAATATTCGTCTAATATCTCTTGTTGTGTGCAATTAAAAGATAGGAAGCTTATGGGGATGAAAATTTATGATTGCCACATGTTGATGCAAGAATATTTGCCAATAGCGCTACGTGGTACTTTGCCCGACCATGTTAGCAAAGTGGTAATTGAGTTATGCGATATCTTTAGGTGGATTTGTCTAAAAGATTTAACAGAATATGATCTTAGATTTATTGAATCCCGCGTTGTTGTAACATTATGCAAAATGGAACAAATTTTTCCTTCTTCATTCTTTACTGTCATGGTTCATTTGGTGATCCATCTAGTTTGGGAGGTACGACTCGGAGGTCCAGTAACTTTCGTTGGATGTATCCTATTGAAAGGTAACTTTTTTATCCTTAATAATTATACCTTTTACCTTATTATTTAAAAAGTTAGTAAACCTTCACTTAACCTTCAATTCAGGGATCTTATGACTCTAAAATCATATGTAAGCAATAAAGCTTATCCAGAAGGTTCAATTGTTGAAGGGTATTTAGTGAGAGAAAGCTTAACCTTTTGCTTTCGATACTTATTTGGAGTAGAAACCTTATTTACGAGACCAAAAAGGAACGATGACGATGATGGTGACAATCAAAATGAAATTGAAGAATCCAACTTCCTTTGTCTCGGTCGACCGTTAGGAAAACATGCACGTTCTTAACTATCATCTCTCAAAAGGAAAAGGATCCCTAATTATGAAATCGATGACCAATCCCTTAAACAAGCACATCGCTATATGTTATTTAATGTTAATTTGGTCACGCCTTTTCAAGAGTAAGTGAACTTTATTTGTTAATCAAAATTTTACACTTTTAACAAAAGTGTCTTATATTGATTATTTTCTATTTCTTATACAAGGGAACATAAAAGTATCGTTAGGGGGAAAAACCGTTCACGTCGACCATCTGAGTATGAACTTGAAAAGATTCACTGCCAAAAATTTAGTGAGTGGTTTCGAAATCGGGTAAGTATCTTAAACTACGACAAACACTACTACTAATTTATTGGTTAGATCTAAATAGTTAATTATCAATATTTTCTAGGTTAAACGCTTAGAAGAACAAGGAATCCAAGAGTAACAAAAGAGATTAAGTGGCTTGCTCGTGGTTTAAATAATCATGTAAACCAATATTCATGCTACTTTGTTAAAGGATACCGTTTTCACACAAAATAGCACGAGAAAACACTCAAAACTCAAAACAGTGGCGTTGTTGTAAGGGTAGTGGATGCTAATCCTCAAGATGGCAACACTAGGCCAGTAGTTGTGAATTACTATGGTTCCTTAAAGGACATTATTGAATTGAATTATTCTGGTAAGGTGCGAGTAGTATTATTCAAGTGTGATTGGGTTGATGCCAGTAGAGGATGTAAAAAAGATGAATTCGGTGTCACACTAGTGAACTTCTTGTATGCAGTGCACACAGGTGCTCAATTACATGATGACCTTTTCGTTTTAGCATCACAAGTTGATAAAGTTTTTTATTCTCATGATCCAAAGTTAGAAGGGTGGCTAGCTGTTCGACATGTTAATGTTAAAGATGCATTTAAAATGTAATGTAATAATGATGATAACAGTCTTGCTTCATCTTCTTGCACACTTGACGTACCAAACCTAAATAGGGTCGGAGTTGATGTTGATGAGGTAGTGGATGGTACACTCGTTATCGAATCTGAAGAGGAGGTTGACGAAGATGAAGATGAAGTAGATTAAATTACTTATACTAATTAAGAAGTTCTTTCTGAGGGAAACACAATGCCTTATTTTTTTAATTTTGGTGTATCGACATGTTTAATTAGTTGTTCAGGTTATGTAATGCTTAGTCATCTCAGTATGGAACGTACTAACTTTATGTACTTTCTTTTGACTTTTCTTTAGTAATCAAGTTGTCCGTTTTGATGGTTTTTACTTCAATTATATGTTTTTCTTAGTTAGTATGGCTTTCCCACAATCTCCTAAGTTTCACCACAGTTCAATCTCCTAAGTTTCACCACAGTTTAGTCTCCTGAGTGGGTTGTTTGAGTTTGTTGGTTAAAACTGCTTATTTGATAACTGAGTGTGACATAAGCAATTCTGAGAGATCAGTTTGTGAGTTCACACAACAAGTGAAAAATTTTGAGGTGTTTGGATTTCGTAAATATTTTATGTCTATTTTTGTAGCTCTAAGGGAGCTCAATTTTAACAGGAAATCTGCTTTCTGAGTGGCAGGTATGCTTCTTTTGCTTACACATTTACAATGCCGTAGTTGTTGGGATGCATTGTGGTTTTATACTTATCGAATTTCCATTATATTATACCTTAAATACTTGAATGCAGATAAGTTTTATGATTGGACTTTTTTTGACTCTGTCTCGGTTGTTATTGCAGTATGATTTTAGATCTATGTGACCCAAGATAATAATTAGTTCAAATGTCTCACCTGAACCAGTTTTCTGCTTCAATTATTGTTATAGTTTCAACAATTACTGTATGATTACGATTCTTTAAGTCAAAATAGGTAATTCCACAATGTCCATCCAAATACATATTCCTGGCTTATTCTTATATGTCTCTCGGCCAACACTTCCATTTAGTCAGGTTGCTTGAGTTTTCCTAGTATTTCCTTTCTCTACTACTTTGTCTGTTCCTGGTAATAACTTTTTAGATTCATGCTTCTTCAAATTTTAAGTTTTTTTGTTGTTTGTTCTTTTGTTCATAAAAATTTAATACTTACTCTATGATTATGTTTTTTAAGGCATCATAGTTACTTTCAGATTGCCCGTTATTCCATTAAAACAACCATTCTTGCGTTGTTGAAATCTTTTCTAATTTCAAATGTAGATGGGGAAGAGGGTAAGGTCTTTTGTTGTCGGTGCATCAAATGTTCTAGTTGTCGAATTCACCATACTTTTAAGGTATTCCCATAACATAAGTTTAATGCTTGTACACCAAATGGTATGGCTTGCAAGTTTCGTTGTTCTCTACCATGTGTTTGCTATCTTAAGTAAATAGGTCTAACTTTATAAAAGTGTTGTGTGTTATACACGAAGCTGCCATATAGTTACTTTTAAGAAATGTTGGTTTCCATTTTATTTTTATGAAATTGCGAGTTCAATAATAGTAGAACCTTGAGTTTGTTATGGTAATGTAGATAGTGATTGAAATTCAAATAGTAACTATCACCCCTAGGTGGTAGTATGTTATAAAGAGGAGATGAAGAGTGAACCATTTCTTCACTTGTGCAGCTTTAGACAAGTCCCTTAGAAAAGTTATATACTTATCGACTTTGCACCGACAAAAATTTGGTACTTGAAGCTATAGGACAGCCTACACGAACGAGTGAAGCGGTTCTTGAAATCCAGGTTTATTCTCACACCGTACCTGAATGCAGCATATGTATTTAAGTAGCAGTACTCATAGTCTCAAACCATCATTAATTCTTTACATCATACTAGAATTATTATTTAAGTAGCAGTACTCAAAGTCTCAAACCATCATTTGTTACATGTATATGTATATGGTATAATAAACATCTAGAAACCAAGAAAATAGCTATAATGTACAAATTTTTACAGTTGTTGGCACTGACAGAACTTGCGATTTACTCTATTAACTATACATTCTTAAGTTGGCAAAAAAGATAGTGGTAGGAAAACATCAAAAAAATTAAGTGGAGAGTTTGTAGCAGCTCGTGCATATCAGTACAGAGTGAGCCACATTTAACTCTCCTAATTACTTAAGGAATTTGAAATGCAAATGTTGTAAAGGACAAACAAAATACATGGCATGCTTTTTGCCTACCTATACATGTAGAAATCAGATACAACGTATTGCCAATGGTGGTTCTATATGCTTATAAGTTACTTTTGAGAGTGATTGTTGGTATCTGTTTTGTTTCTGAAATGCAAGTCATTAAAATGCTCAGTTAAAAATATGGCTACGTCATACCCGCACTTGGGAATCATGATTAGCCAAATAATCAAAATGATCCTTTATAATTTTCACACTTGTATGTAGTCGTTTTTCTATGCTTCATTTTCACATTTTCGTCTATGGATGTGATTACATTTGAGACTGTCATATTGCTTTTAGGCCTTATTCAATCGTAACAATAAGTTACTGTCTATGAATAACTGTATCTCATAAAAATGCAGCATAGGCCATGTTTCATATCCGCAAACGTCTCACCAAGCATCACGTAATGCTCTTCACTGCTGACATTTGCTTTAAATTTGATATGTAAGTATTGTGCTGGCTGAAATTTGAAACTTGGTCTGTTTGACATCGTTTATTGGGTATATATTTTATTGATGATTGTTCATCTTTGAGGTACGTTTCTTTGATATACACTTATAAAGAATAGTTCACTTTGTGCTTATTGAAGATAAATAATGGATGCACAACAAGGTATATTCGATGTTAAATTGGGTTTGCTCAATTTGACATGATAGTAGAGTCATAGAAGTTTTTATTAAGCGTTTCTTATATACAATAACTGATTGGAATTATTTTCATAAATAATGAGTGAAGTTATAGGTCCACCGAAACGGGTTCGTGGTCACACAAGAAAACAAGCTATATGGGATTTTGAACCTGGTGAAAGGTTAACAGTTACTTTTGATGCTGGACAACCTGTTGGCAAAGAGGCAAAGGAGCTAACTAGCTTTCTTGGAACAGTTGCAAAAATGTCTCAACATATCGATATAAGTATCATAGATTGGAGGAAAGTATCATAAGAAAAGAAAGATGATTTATGGAGCATTGAGAAGGTAAATTTGATATAATATGTGTAGGAGAAATTTGAATTTGCTGGTAATTTGAAATTTGATATAATATGCATCGTGAAGGTAAATTTCATGATTTATCCATCACTAATATGCTGGCTAAACATTGAATTGTAGGAGAAATTTGAATTTTCTCCCATTGAAACAGAAGAAATCAAATTGTCGGTCATGTCGGACATAGGACGAAAACAGAAGACATGGAAATATGAGCTAAAAAACATTCATTTGATTCAAGCTTAACCATTGATGAAATTGTAGCTACTCAAACTGATTCGAGAGTGGGGAAACAAGACTTCAAGAAGCTAGTGACTCGATGGTTTTGTGAAGATGCTCAGGTAATAAAATTCTTTTAATGCATTGACTAATTATAATAACTTCAGGAAGCTAGTGACTCTGATGGTTTTGTAAATTCCCCAGCCAGCAATGTTTCTTGATTATCAGTTTTAAATGTTTGTACAAGTATTCTGAGTGTGTTATAATTCATATAAGTATTCTGGAGTGTAATAACACTTAATTGGCAGGCTGTTAGTGAGAAGAAGAAAGAGATCCGTTCCAAGTCAATTGAGCCTCACGTGTTGGGGACCAAATCTTTCGCTAGGCTAGCTCATGAAGAGGTGATGCTATTTTTTTTGTTTTAATATTATATATATAATTGCTTTGAATTTGTTAAATGACGAATCATACGCATGATATTGAAGAAAAAGAAAACAGGCGTTCAACCAGCACGTGGAAATCTATACATCATTAGTCACATGAAAAAAAATGAAAGCATTGTCAATGAACTGCTGCAAAAGTTATTGTATGTATATATGTCTTTTTCTTTCTATATGTTTGTATTAGTATTTTTATATGTATTAATTTTTTAACTTGAAAACCACATTTAGAATAAAAATACAGGTAATCGGCAATGATACCAGTACAAGCACAAGTAATACAAAAACAGGGATTGGGATTGTTGATTGGAGCAACGATGACTTTGCTAAAGTCAAAGGAAAAGAAAAAGGACATTATACGCGATGCGCAGGGCCAAATATCAGATTTCCTAGGTCCAAAATATCTCGTGTTTCTCAAGTGCCAATGTTAAAGGCTGAAATCAACGAACTTGAAGTCGAAATGAAGGATATGAAAGAAAGGCACCACATTGAAATGAAAGAAATGAAGGAAAACCAAGCGGCTATTTTACAATTTATGGCAGAGTACAAAAATCATAATTTAGATAAGAATTTTTCAAATGTGTTGAACACTACAAACACAGAGGTAATCATAAAGGAATTCGATATATTTATCAATGTTTGAACGTATAATTTCATGTTTCCATGATAAAGAATTGCAGGTTGCTAATGATTCTAGTAGTGTTCATAATCATGGTCCTTATGGAAACTCAACATCAACTCGTGCAAGTCAAAATAAAAAATTTGGTACTTACTTTTTAACTCATTAGTTATCATATTGTTTGCATTATTGACATATTATGCGCTATTGACAAAAAAAATATCTGCACTTTCTTACTCAACAACTAAAGCTGTTACATATCTCGAGGCTTCTAATAAGATTACTCATCTTAGCTCAGCTGAAATCCAGCTTCGAACAAAGTTTTTGGAGGAGGACAGGCAAGTTTCTAATTTCAAAACAAATCATCTATTTTCACAAGTTTAGGGTTAATATAGATCATTTTTTGTAGTGAGTTGATGAAACTTCATCGATAGTTTGTTATGAGCGGTCTAATGTCGGAGAATGAGTTTTGGTGTATTAGTAAGGTAAAACAGCGAGTGGGCTATTATCGCCAGGTATTTTTTGATTTGCTTAATCGAATGAAATAATAACTTGTTTGAATGTTTTTATTAAACCTATTCATTAAAGGTTTAGGTCAAATATGCCAATTAAGCACTTTGAAATAAGCATCCCCCTTCCCGTTTGTTAGAAGCTGCTTTTATTTTATTTCAACATTCCGTTCATATTAAAGCTATGGAGTTCCTTTGCTTCATATGTAACCGAAAGCGTTTCCTCAGATGTAAAGGTGATGGGAGAAGCACTCATAGTTGCAGTTGGAGGATCTGACAAGATTTACATACAACAGTTACTGATCATTGGCAATATAATTAAGAAAAAACATAAATACCAAATTCGTTTCTATAGGTTACTCTTAGATGTGTGCCCAATACTTATAACTTATTATCCATGTTGTTGTTGTTGTTGTTGTTGTTAACTTTTATCACACATACATATGATATGATGATGCTATCTTCAACCCCCTAGTTTTACCATCCCGACCCCCCTTAATCATTATCTCATCTGCCCCATATAGAGTAATAAACTATTCAATTTTTGACTTATCAGTTACCATACATTGATAAGATAGAACAGTCTCGTTCCTTCCTTTATCATTGAAGCAAGCTGATATAACTACCACCTCTCAGGCTCTATTACTTTGTTGGTAACCTAAATTTCGTAGCTTTTGCCGTAGTTCATCTAGTTACCTCTGTATTTTGTATAACCGTTGGAGTATCATGTAGAGTAATAGTGGCACTAATTTAGTTGCATAGCTATGCACCATTAACAAAATGCTTGTAGCTCCCCAATCGATGTGAAGGAGGTCACTTGTAGTTGAGTTATTATCATCTAAAGTGTGTCACTTATAAGATTGTCACTTTATGGCCTTAAACTGGCTCCTCAAGTTTTTTTTCGTTTTGGTTCCCCTAAGCCTCTAAAACATTTAGGCTTATCAGGAGCGCTTATGATTACAAGTATATGTGTTTTTCTAGCAACAAAAAGTAGCCATCAAATAACATGATTGACTCACAGCTTTATATTCGTAGCTCAACTTGGCAGCTTATACATCTACCAGCTTTATGATTAGCTAGTTGGTTATGTTTCCTGGATCCTATTAGGAACATTCGCGTTCCTTACTTCATCATTGAATCAAGCTGATATAACTAACACCGCACATGCATTACTTTGATCCCTGTTCTTATACTTGGTATTCTTGTGTTCTTAAGTTCCTTTGTTTTTTCTTTATGCCTATTAGGAGCCTTGATTTTGGTCATAAATATCTTGCTGGTGACTTTTTAAGCGCGCTCTGAGTTTTACTGTTTTTGTGATTGTGTGATTGGCGCAGACATTGAAGGGACTCAAGAGAGAGGATGTTCAGCTACTTAGGAAATTTGGAATTCAGTTTAACGGGGGCTTTGAAAATACAGAACCTGCTGGGAATACAAACTCCTGTCAAAGACGATGACTAGAGGTGACTATTTTAGTCCATGTTTCTTCTTGTTCTTCCACGTTTCGTCTTTCCTTCTTCTACTTTGATTTGATTCAATTTTCCAGACAAACAAACAAACCCATTCTAGAAAGAGAGAGAGAGAAAAACAAACCAATTTATTAGTGGGTCGGGTCAACATCATCAGTTCTTGCCTAGTTGTGGTTTTGAATGGTGTTTGCTATAAATTAAATTAAAATGGCTAGACGTCATGGATGGGACTTCCTGCTCATACCTTCCTGGTCTCTTTCACCAAATAGAGTATAAGTTTAAAACCACATCCAAACAACCTGTTAGTATGGGTCAGTTTATAAACCGTTACAGTTTTTTACTAAAAGTGACCCATATCATGCTATTAGTTCTATGGGTCAGTTTAGGTTTAGGTTGCGTTCAGTTTAAATGGGTCGGTTTTATCACTAATATGAAATTTGTCCGGTAACCTGTAGTTATAAGATAAACATGAATGTAATATGATGACAAGACAAGTATAAGTTAGTTTGAATGGGTCAGTTTGAATGGGTTAGTTTAGCATAAACAATTAGTATGGGTCAGTTTATAAACAATTACAGGTTTATACTAAAAGTGACCCATATCAGGTCCAAGATAAGAACTTTACTCGAAAAAGATAAACATACATTCTGGAACTTTATCTTTAAAGTCATAATTTCCATACATAAACCTGTAATTGTTCTTTATGTCCTATTTGTTTGTTTTAACCGATATTAAGTTGCTTAATACTTTTCATTTTTACTTTCTGATGTAACAGTTTGAGGAGTAAGACTAGGGCAATTGCCATATGAGTCATGTCACGCGCAAATATGAAGATATTCATTTCCTGTAAATCGTAACCGGGCAACAGATTTGTTTGTTCAAACATATGAGATTGTTCTATGTGTTGATATTGTAGTATTTCTATTTTAAATCCGATTACGATTTAAGAAGTTTAGAAGTGTTATCGTATGTTTTTATCTATTGTAAACGATCTATATGCTGAGGAATAAGATTATTGTAAACTTGGTACCTATTTTGTTCCCCAGAAATCTGATCATGTTTAGAACTTGTAAAACCAATTCTGGAAATTATTTCTGGAAAATAATTATGGATTTTTTTTTGTAAAACCACTGATTTATATGCTGGGGATACAAAAAGTGTATCATTTATTAATAGCTTTACTCACTGATCATTTTAGTCACTAAAAGTGAAACTTTGCTCACTGTTAGCTGTTAAAAAAAGTGGCTAAAATATTTTAAATAGGCTTTGGTGTAAAAGAACTTGACACCCTTTGCCTACTAAAAGAGAATAGTCACTAAAAATTTGACCCTTTTGCTTACTAAATATAGTGTAAGGATATACTTTTAGTGATGGCTTCAGCAGTGATTGTTTTATTTTTAGTGGGAGTTGACAAAATAGCTTTTAGTAACTCTTTTCTTATCTTTTGCTCACACTTGCTTTAGTGAGAAAATGTCCCAAATTTTCTAGTGAAAGCACTCTTATCATTCGTGTTAATGCATAATAGGTGGTTCACAACCCGTTCAATTCGGTTAGTTAGAAAATTTAAACTATCAATCACGGGTGTAAATGCATAATAGAGGGCTAACCAACTGTTCAATTTGGTTAGTTATAAAATTTAAATTATTCATTACGAGGCAGGTATTCACTAAGCTACCCGAAACTGATACGCCTAAGCGGGTAACTAGACATGCGGCCATGCGGGTAACTAAAAAGAGCGGTTACCCGCGGTTCGGGTCACGATTTACCATGTTAAACATTTAATCGAGTTTAACCGTATGACAACTAACATGATCTAGAACGTAAAATGTCATTTTAGTAAATTAAATAACATTGAATAGATAGAATTTATTCTCTCGCGTATAGATGTCTAGTAGATGTTTACATTTGGAGCAAAAAATTCATTATACATGTAATGTAATATGGTATGTTTGGCGGAATGAGATGGGGCTGGGGCTGGAGCTGAGTTGGGGTTGGGGCTAGGGCTAGGGCCTATATTAGAAGCCGAAAGATGGAGTTATATTTATAAAGCTGTTTGGCGAATTAGTTGGAGCTGAAGCTTATTAATGTAAAATCATCTAAAAATACATCAAATTAAGTTCAGATATATTTTTGGCTTTTGTGTGATAATTCATTATATTTTTTAAGCGTATTTAAGTAATTTAACTAGCCACAAGCCCTTATAATCCCCTTTCTATAGGCCTGGGCTTATGGATTCTTATGGTTTATTTTGTAAGCGATAAGCCTCGTGATAAACGAGAGTTATTTTATAAACCCAAGCACCAATAAGCCCTCATAAGCCCCGTGCCAAACATAGGTATGATATAATCAATACTTATGCAACTATTTGAATATCTTATATACTAAAAGATTCAGTGCCAAAATTGTATGTAAAGGCATGATGATAAATGTAGGAAGCATTGAAAGTAATTTGTGGAGACCATTGGCATGATATGCATTCAAGTACCAATCTACATTCAAGTATAATCGACCATTGGTATGATCTGCATTCAAGTATATAATCAATTTACATATCTTTTCAGTTGCTATCAGTTACATTTTTGAAGATTATAAATAACCAACTAACACCATCTTCACCACCAAAACCACCAGCAAACATTAAATCCAATTCTATCCTATTCTCACAACAACCAACAACTACAATCTATCCTAAATTCTTCACCATCTCTGAATCACAACACACAAAATTAAAAGACTAAAATACACCGTTGGTCCCTAAACTTGGCAGGACGGATCGCGATGTGTCAAAACTCGGCCTTTTCATCACCACAGGTCCAAACCTTGGCCATTAAATGCCAGATTCGTCCCTTGACCAATAACGTCGTTGTCAACGTTCCGTTATACGCAACAAAAAACCCGTAATTATGTTACTGTTGAGGGTACAATAGTCATTTTGTTTTATTTACTGTAGCAGCTGTCTTGTCCAATTTCCCGCCATTATGTACAATATAACAAAACTGTGTACTCATTGCTCATCCCCAAACTTGTTTTGGAAGCCTACCCAGAAAACCCTAATGCAATGTCTATCATCAAATCAAATAATCTGAGTAAGAAAATAACAAACAACCACCTTGGATTTACTCTGTGGCGAGTAAGGGAATATCCTTTATATGATGATCGTGAAACAGAGGAAAGAGCTGCAATTAGGAGATATTATAAGTCTTTTTTGGTTAGAGCCTATTACAATCATATGTTAGTACGACTGATTAAGTTATTCCCCTTTTAGGTAACTTTAGCTTAACAATGTTTTTGTACATTTTTTATACAGCGGGTGAACCTGGATCGTTTAGCATGATGTTCCATTATGAAGGTACATTCAAATACTTTTCAGGTAGGATATATCAAGGAAGCAAGAAATTCCTTGTTGATCTTGTGGAAATAAAAGAGGTATTTGTTGATGAAATGGATGCTCTCATGACCCAAATCGGTTATGAGTCTGGACAAACCAATTATTTCAACTTTCTTAAGCCTGGTTGTACATTAGACGACGATTTGTTTTCTTTGCGTGAAGCTGCTAATGTAGACTTGTTGAAAGATGTTGTCATACAGCATAAGCTAATAGACGTGTATGTTGAAATAGGGAAGACTAGATTAGAACTTTCTGAAATATCCCCACAATCAATTAAGACTGTGTTTTGGGAGATGGATGAAGATAGGAGAAAAATTGCTACTGCGGTTATTCAATCCTGTTGTAGACGGTTGGTGTTAGATGATATAGATAATGAACCTGCCCTAGATCCGTTTATCCAACTTACACAATTGCCTGTGGACGTCAATGATATTGGTGAATCTAGCAATTTGCCAAACATTGAGCCACTCTTTTCCACCTTAGACTGCTCATTTGCTAGCCAACCTGTTCATAACAGTGAGCGTGCTTTAGTAGTTATTGATGAGGACAATGCTATAAAGGAGCCTGATAATGTTGAGGTTAATCTGTTTAGAGTGAGTCAGGGGAAGCACTTAGACAAAGTTGGAACAACACTAGTTGATGTCAATAACAGCTTTGAGGAGCCTGAAAATTTTGAGGTTAATCTGTTTCAATTGACTCAGGAGAAGCATTTACACAAAGCAGGCAGAGCACTAGTTGATGTCAATAACAGGTTTGAGGAGCCTGATGTGGATGTAACTCTGTTTCAATTGACTCAGGATAACATGGAAGAGGATCCTGTTGTTGATGTTACTATGTTACAAGCGAGTCACACTAGTGACTTTGGCAATGCAGTTTAACCAAATGAAGAGAACACTTGTCAAGAGAATGATGCACAACTTGGTATGGTACAAGTAGGTCAGAGTAATGATTTAGGTGAAGAAGGAACAACCAGTAATATAAGTGATGACAGGCAGTTGGTAAATGATTTACCTGTGATGGTTGATGATGTATTTTGTAGTGACCATGTTAGTTTCCAACACGCAGAATTTGCTAATGGCGTCTATACCACTTTTTTCTATGATGGTCAGGAGTTTGGTACTGCAGGGGAAGTAAAAAACCTAGTAAGAGAGCATTCAATAGAAACTAGGAAGGAGTTGTTTTTTGTGAAGAATGATAAAACAAGAATAAGGGTCAGGTGTAGGGGTTGTGTTCCACTTTTAGGCCCAATTGAAGGTCCTGGACTGGATATAGGCCCATCTAGAAGTCCATTAAGCAGAAGGGGTATAAATGCATTGCTTTCTGGCAAAAAGGACCCTTCACAAATACTCTGCCCATGGCTATTGTTTGTCGGCAGGAATGGTGAGACAAGTATCTGGTCAGTCAGAACATATAATGAGCAACACACTTGTTTGCAATCAAGGGAAGTCAGAGCTTTTGACCTTCGCTATATCTCACAGAAAATTACAGCACAAGTTGAAACAAATCCACAGCTTCCTGTCAGGTCTGTGCATAATCAACTTACCAACCAATACGACCTTCAAGTGTCCCTGCAGAAGGTTTTAAGGGCCAAAAACCTAGCAATAACAGCCATCAGGGGTCAATTCAAGCTACAATTTACCATGTTGAGAGATTATGTTCAAGAGTTGCAGAAGACAAACCCTAATACAACAGTGGTGATGAATGTGGAACGACCTCCAGATGAGTCTCTTCCAACCAGAGAATTCAAAAGACTGTATGTTTGTTTAGGTGCACTGAAGCAAGGATTTAAAGATTGTGGGAGATCGTTGTTGGGGCTGGTTGCTTTTCCAATTCGTGGTCCTTTCAATGGCCAAATGATGACAACTGTGGGAATTGATAGCTACAATGGTATATACCCTTTCGCTTATGCTTTTGTTGATTCAGATAACATAGGATCATGGACTTGGTTTCTTCATTGTTTATCTGATGATATAGCACTTGGGCCAATTTCAAGCATCACTTTTATTACTGACATGAATAAGGTACTCTCTTACTCTGTTCATGAATTTAAGTCTCTCTGTTTTGAAACAGACAGTAAACATATTTGATTTTGTGCAGGATATAAGTAGAGCTTTAGCAGAAGTTTTTCAAAGTGCAGAACACAGATTCTGTATTAAAAGCATTCATGAGAAAATGAAACTGCAATGGAAAGGTAGGGCCTACAAAGACCATCTGTGGAAATGTGCAACAGCCTCAACTGTTGTACAGTTTCTGAAAGCTATGACTGATCTCAAGAAACTTAATCAACCAGCCCATGATTGGTTAAGTAAGATACCACCGATCCATTGGTCAAGGTCACATTTTTCATGTAAGTGATCTATCTGTTTCACTTACTTTGTATTCGTAAATGCAGTATAAACAGTTATAATTAATACATGTTTATTACTTGTCATCTTTAGGGAGAGCTACTTCTGATGTGTTACTTAATAGCATGTGTCAAGTGTTTCATGAGAAAATAAAAGAGGGTTTAAGCAAACCAATTATTACAACCTTAGAATACATCAGGGAATACTGTATGAAAAGGATAATGCATGTTCTTATGGTGATTGAGAAGAGTGATGGGCCATTAACACCAAATGCACAACACATGCTAGAGGCTATTAAGAAAGAGGCTGTTAAGTATAATGTTTTATGGAATGGGGGATCTAAGTTTCAGGTTAGTGGACCATGGGGTGACCAATGTGTAGTTAATGTTATACACAAGACTTGTACTTGCAGAAGGTGGGAGATAACAGGTTTACCATGTAAACATCCTTGTTACTATCTTCTCACTTGGGAGGCTACCTACAAACACCATGTCCAGCCTATAACTAGCAGTGTACATTGGGAAAAATCAACTATGCCAACAACAATTGTTCCACCGAAATCCGAAACAAACCCGCCTACCGCAAGAGGTAGAAAAAGAGTTAGGATAGCTCCTGAAACTGAAGAGATTATGAAGGATGGTAAGCTGTCAAGGGCTTGGAAGAGTGTTAAGTGTAGTATTTGTGGCATTGCTGGACACAACAAGGTAACATGCCTAGGGTATGCTGGAGCTGCAAGTAGTGGAACTGTCAATAAGGGAAATGTCAAACAGGTGCCTACTAAAGCTGCAGGAAAAAAGAAACATCCTAAAGGTAAAAAGGTAGCAGCAGATAAAGAAGCTGAAGGTACAGGTGTTGTTATTGAAAGCCAAGTTAGTGCAGTTCAAGGAAGTGGTGTTCAATCTGAAAATCAAGAGCCAACAACTGAAGATCCCATCATACATGATGCATCCCTGTCACAATCCCAGCAACATCAAGATGAAGCAATTGCCGATCCCAGCATGCATGAGCAAGCCCAGTATCAATCCCAGCAACATGATCAATCCCAGTCTGATTCTCAGATGCAGTCAACTGATGTTCAAGCAGTTTCTGCTTCAAACCAGCCTGCTACACGAAGAATGACTAGGCAGCATGCTGCACTGGAAAGAATGATGGCCTCACCATAGGTCAAATCTGTTATGCTAATTATCTAGACGATGTTTCATCTAGGTTATTTCCTATGGACAAGTTATGTACTCTAAAAACATATGTGTGTGTGTGTCTAACTGTAGTTCTCATGGTTTGAAAAGTATGCAATTTTATGCAGTTGGAATTATATCCATTTGCATTAACTATGGAACCATGTCATTATTGTGTATTTTTTTAGATTGACTAAGTTTGATGTGTGAATAATTTGCATCAAAAGTAACCAAAGCTAAATAGAACCTCATAAGAATGTTGACATTTAAAATTCAACCCTAAACAAATTGCTAAGCATCTGCATACCCATAAGGCATTGAAAATCAGAAACAAACAAAACTGAATACTTCATAACAAGGTTACTACAGTTCAAGATACAGAACATTAACCAACTAGCCTCATTACATAAAATGTTAAAAAGTTATCCCAATGCATAAAAAATGAAGAACAACATCCAACTTAGCACCAGGTAAATCTTCCACTTCCACACATCACCTTGAGCAGCTACTAATCTTGTCTCAAGCTCATTTCTCCCCCTCAAAAGGCATGGTATGATCATTCTTGAACGAGCACAGATTTCAGGATCATACCATCTTATCCACCGACAAGAAGACCCCTATTGATGATTATGACAAGTCATTAAACAACCACCATTGTTACAAACTTACACAAGAAATATTAAGACGCACTTACTTGAACAGGATAAACCAAAGAATCGACGCCCTGGGTTGGCAGAGGTCCACGAAGTGCGAATAATAGCTTGCTTACCACACCAGCAACGTACCATCTTGAAACAATTATCGTTTTGAAGAAGACCGGTTTTGAAGGATAGTTTAGGGATGGGTGATAAATGTAGACCAAACCGTGTTACACACATATACTAGCTGCATACACTGTACAACGGTTTCTATTTAGTACGCTACAGTGAAAGACGGTTTTGCCCTCACCAACATAACGTTGACAACGGCATTATTGGTCAAGGGACGAATCTGGCATTTAATGGCCAAGGTTTGGACCTGTGGCGATGAAAAGGCCGAGTTTTGTCCCATCGCGATGCGGCCTGCCAAGTTTAGGGACCAACCGTGTATTTTAGTCAAATTAAAAATTACACACGATCTCATATTGCTTCAAACTTTGTTGCCAATCCTCTAAAGTTTTTTTTAGTTTGAAGGCTAATCATTGATTGCTAACTTTGATATTATCCGAAGAGAAAGAAAGAAAAATAACAATTGTGTTACTTTCTTTCTTTGGATCGTTCATTGACCAAAAAGAAAACGAAAGTGTGTTTGTGCAATAAAACATGAAATGGCCCTTAAACCAATAACATCGTACTTGCAACAAATTTGTTATAGTCATTACTTTCGTTCGGTTAAACAAGAAACTAAAAATACAGACACAACAAACTATCACCTACCCGAGACCCTTGAAAGATCTTTAAGCCATGTTCATCTTTGTTCGGTTTCTAACAGAAAAATAACAAAAAAAAAATTTGTGTTATGTGGTTCGGTTTTTTCGTTTGTTATTCTGAGATCTAAAAGATAAAAAGAATGATTCGTTTGGTATATGTGATTCGGTTGTGGTTGAATGAAAGGGAGGAGATCTTGATTTGTAGCTGCAACAATTGAGATTCAGGAGATGGAGGTGTTATCTTTGAGAGAACAGTTAGGTGTGGGGGCGGACACTTTGAGGGGTGTGTGTGTTTTAGGTTAAAAGATAGGAGAATGAAATATGATTATTGCTATATCAAATCTGTCTGGGCTTATATCATAAACTATATTGGACCGAATGAAATTTGATTTAGACAGCAGATTTGGAACCGAGTGTTGGATGCAAACGCTGAAAAATGGTAACAACAAATGTTTTTCATATTATCTTGGATAATTTTTTTTGATAATATTATGTATAAAGTGTGGTATTTTGGACTCACAAATTTATGCGGGATCAATTTTACGCGGCTAAAATTGGTTCTGTTTAGCAAATGTGAGTACAAGGATTATTCTCTATTGCCAATTTTTTTGTTAAAGCTTATTTTGATAGAGCCGTATGCGTTTAAGCTTTATTTAACTCAACTTAGTTTATAACTATTTAGCTAAACATTACGCAACATGTCTCAATTAGATGCGCCATCTTAATTATACATTACTAAAGTTTAGCTTATAGATCTCGCTTCTATGTTCTTTTTTATGATATAAATCATTTATTATTCATTGTGATGTTTTAATCTAAAATTCTATTAGTGATTGCTATATTAATATATTGAGTTATTTCTTCAAAAGCAAACATACGTTACATAAACTCTCCTATCTAATCTAACTAACGAGTGTGGAAACCGCGCGATGCTGCGGGATTGGCTTAAAAGGACTTACTTTGTAGCGACACTTAAACCTCAGGGACTGTTTTTGCCAAGTTGTGAAACTTTGCATTTAATGTTTGGACCTACTTTGCAACGACACTTAAACCTCAGGGGCTGTTTTTGCCAAGTTGTGAATCTTTGCATTTAATGTTTGGACTTACTTTGCAGCGCCACTTGAACATCAGGGGCTATTCTTGCCAATTTGAGAAACTTTGCATTAAATGCATGTTTTGCAAAAAAGGGTCCTCCCTTTTAGTATATACGAGTGTTGGAAAACCCGCGCGATGCAGCGGGATTGCTTAAAGGACATGCTTTGCAACGATAATTAAACCTCAGGGGCTGTTTTTGCCAAGTTGTGAAAGATTATTAATGCTAAAGGACTTACTTTGCAGCGACACTTGAACCTCAGGGGCTGTTTTCGCCAATTTGGAAAAGTGTGCATTTAATGCACTTAATTGTGCTACAGTACTTGTGCAAAACTCTTGTACGATTTTTAGTATATTGATATATAATATAAATATCAAAATGACATGAAACAAATATGGCCTACTGAACAACTTATAAAGCATACAAATGGCATGAGATTGGACATTTGGACCTAACTTGAACCCATTTAACATGGTTCAAAAATAAACTAAACACATTTGACCCAGGTTAAAAATGATTGTATGTCTATTATGATTTGCCAAAGACGTATAAGACAAATATATTACATGTGATTAGTTTAATATGCTACTTAAGAAAACAATACTTATGGAAAACTAAGACTCGTGCATTGCACGGGTCATAATGACCCATTTCACACGGTGTAAAGATGAACCAATCATGTTTGGCCCGGGTTAATGATTGTTGTATGTTTGAGTCTCACTCCGAAGAACAAATAACATAATTATATGATATGCGAATAGTTTAATATCTTATTAGAGATAACAAGATCCGTCCATGACCAAAAAGAGAGTTTCAAACATGACAAAAATTAGTGGTGAACATTACGCTATAAACACTTAGATACAGCCCGTATGCATCGCACGGGTCAGAATGACTCATTAGTTAAAAATCACCATATATATTATACACGGTTCAGTTCGGTGTGGTTAACCGCGAATATCCAAAAATAAAAACCTAAACCCAACCGTGATAAACGGGGTTTTTTGGTTTCTTTTTTTTCGCTTTTGAGATTTTTCAACTTCGGATCGGTCGGTACAACTCGATTTGTGACTTTCTCAGTTTTTTTGAACACTCCTAATGCATAATGAATTTAAAGTCTTGAACCTAAATCGTCTAATTTTGCATAATAACTTTAACTGGCAAGTTGGGTCAAATGTTTTAATGGGTTTATGAGTTGGGCTGGATTAATAAATCAGCAAACCTCTTTTAACTTTTAAGAGCATGAATCTAATTTTGTTGGTAGTATATAGGAGGATTAAGTTAGTAAGGTGTATTTGCAAAAATAACAATATTAAGCAGTAGTTATATTTTTTATAACAAAAATAGTTAGTAACGTAGCTATAGTTGTAATTATAATGTGTAAAACAACTCATAATTACTACTTCTGAAGTGTTGAAAAAAAAGCATTCCGAATAAAGCTAATTGTGGCTAGCCAAACGAGCATTAAGATCAACACTCACAGCACTTTGCACCAAACACTTGTCACTTTATTAAATCAACGACGAAATTTACTAATCAGGTGCCTAATTACGGTGTCACAAACTATTGACAATCTTGTTTGGTCATTGATGACGTCAAACTGCAAGTGTATGAAACTATCACCATAATATAAAGTTTGTAGCTAAGATTGTAAACGTAGAATACATGCTAAGCTATTTTGATGGATTCATGATCTAGCGTTGTGATATGTTGATGGTTGTATAAGATGAACTACAGTTGATAATTTCATGATATGCTATGGGCTTGGTGACCTGCATATGATGCATTATGCATTTTAAATGCTCTTAATTTCGAACAATATTTGACAAACTTTTTGACCTACTAAAACACTTCTTCATTAATAAAACAGCTAGTTAATGACCAAAAGACCCGAGACAATAGATCACTCAGATACTGATCAGATTCATTGCATATCTTGCTACAACTACTTTAACTAAACAGAAATAAATTAACCTAGTACATGCAAAAGAACATTTTATAACCGTGACTCACTGAAAGTGCTTGCAAAACACAGATTCCAAACACATTAACAATCCAAATCTGAATCCTAAAATATCCTAAATAGCAGTCCAGCAACTAAACTAAAGTTACCAAACTAAAAATATAACTATAATGATGAAACTATTCTTTATCTTCTTCGTTCTTAAGCTTGACGTTTTCTATATCGGCCTTAATCTCAACAGGAACAAATCTTTTCCAATACCAGTGCTTCTCCCAAATTCCGGCCATATCTTCAATCGGGATCCCCTTTGTCTCCGGCAAGAAGTTGTAGATGAAAATCGTCATGACGAACACAAAGAACATGAAGAAGATAAACAACCCAAACCTAGAGAATTAGTCACAAATATATATGTTAGAGATATGTAGCTACTAATGTTTTATTAATAAACATAATTTAAGAGAAACTTGAATTATATAATTCACCTCATAGCACACAACATTTGGAGGAAAACTTGTGCTATAATGAAAGTGCAAATCATGTTAACGGAGACGTTAACACTTTGTGCTGCTGATCGGATCTCGAGTGGGAAGATTTCACTAGGCACGAGCCAACCTAACGGTCCCCAAGACCATGCAAAACCCGCAATGTATACACATATGCAAACGACGACGAGCATAGCATACCACATCTCTAGATGCCCCGGGTTTCCATTTACCCCAAACTTCAAAGCAATTGCAGTAGAAATCACAATCTACAAAATAAAGTTAACATTAACAAAATATAGTAAGTATTCGTAAACGTTACATAATACAATAATGTAGGTGAATTTAAATGCTTAACGATGTTTTTTTTACCTGACAAATGAACATTTGAACACCACCAAAAAGAAACCAAAACCTTCTTCCAAGTTTGTCGACAAGCATGATTGAAACAATAGTTGCAATAAAGTTAATGAATCCCGTGATAAGAGTGGAATAGAGTGAAGCGTTATCTCCAAATCCCATTGTTTTAAACAAAACCGGAGCATAGAACATAAACACGTTCATTCCAGTGAATTGTTGGAAGAAGGGGATCAAGATAGCGAAAACTAATTGTGGTCTATACTTTCTTTTAAGAAGATTGGTCCATGGATCTTCAATCTTTTTCGATTCTTCACTTGCTGCAACAAGATCATTGAATTCTTCATCTACATTGTCTACACCCCGGATTTTTAGTAATTTTTCTTTGGCTTTTTGGAGGTCACCTCGTTCGATTAGAGAGTTTGGTGTATCATCCAAAAATAAGGAGCCAATGACAAACACTAAAGCTGGGACAATAGCTAAACCCAAACTCAAACGCCACCCCCATCCACCCTTGATAAAGGAAACTCCATAATTTATACCATTTGCAAAAAGAATACCGATGGTGATCGAGAGTTGAAACATCATGTTAAGACCGCCACGATAGTTGTATGGAGCCACCTCGGACAAATATAGAGGCACAGACTATAAACACAAGAACATATACAATAATCAGAATCCAATCTTTACTTCAAACATTGCATATACTCATAACTTTTTTTTTTTTTCTTTTTCTTTCTAGCAACAATTTATCACAAACCCCAATTGTATATACACTGATTAACCTTTATATCGATATACTAACAAAGTTGCAGTGAGAAGTTAACAAGAATTTCCTGAAGACTAATGAAAAAAATAAAATAAAATAAAATAAAATAAAAAATTATCAAAGACATTATGTATCACTCCAACTTATTCATAAATCTACCAAAAAATAAAAATATGAAAAAAAGGATGAGAGTTTACAAACTCTGTAAGCATATATGCAGGCATGAATATTTATGTATAAAAAATATTAAATATCAATTAGACTGATATTTAACTCCAAAAGAAATCTTAACAAATATATAAAGATCAAATTACCTGATTAGCAAATCCAATACCAACACCAAGAAGAATACGGCCAACGATAAGCATCCATATGGCTTGCGCGAAACCATTGAGAAGCGATCCAACACAAAAAGCAGCACCACCAATAAGCATGGAGATTTTCCTTCCACAAGACCTCGTTGTGAAAGATGCTACCACAGTAGCCAAGAGTGCAGCTAAATACAGCGACGACGTAAACATGGTTAACGGAATACTATTAAACTTGCAATATTGGTTGCTAGATTCATGAGTATTCAACTGTTTACTATAGACATTCGGGAAAAATTCCTTCAGGAAGGGTGACATAGATGTCACCCCTCCTGAAATCCCGATATCATAACCGAATATCAAACCACCACAGGCTGCCATGATAGATGAGCCAATAACTTTGCCTGTGAGCTTTCCGGGGTATGCTTTCGCATTCCCGGAAGATGTTATTCCACCAGCACCCATATTTGAAAGCTTTACGTACGTATGAAAGTAATGATTGTATAATGTGTGTTGAGAAAACAAATCTATATTTATAGAACAAGAGTGTTGTTTTTGAGTTAATCGGATTCCTTAAATTCTGTTTTAAGTTTATCTTGTTAGACTAATTTGAATTACAAAAGGAGTCTTCATTTACATGTTGACGTTAATTAAAAGAGGATTTCATGCTTATTACGATATAAATTATCCTTTTTTCAAGGGTTTCGATCTCATTTTATTCCCTCTTTGGTAAAAATTATCCTTTTAGTGGTCATCAGGCATAAATGTAGGATAATCTATAAACAGATAATAAAAAAGATGAAAAATGATTGTTGGACCTACTAATAATGTCTACAAATGAACCTAATGATTTGATTGGTTGATTTAAAAAATTGATTGGTGAAAATTTAGAGAGAGAAAGTAGTTAATGTAATTGTACAAGTGATTTATGCATTAGGTGTATATTTAGGCTTGTGTTGTAGGTCTAAATAGCATAACTCAAAAAAGATTACTAACTTGCAATATCTTATGTGTTATTTTAATTGATTATACTATCCTTTTGTAGTAATTTTTTTCAGCACAATTTACTCTGTAATTCAACAACAAAAATACCTGACGTTTGGCTCACTATGTAAATTTAATCATTATCTTTAGTGAATAATCATATAATTAAAATATATTTAAACGATCTACTGATTAAAAAGATATGTGAAACAAAAAATAGTTGTTATCATGTATAGAAAACCACAATAGGTGTTATCATGTATCAAGTTCATTTTGGTGCTAATCTTTATTTACTATACTAGCAGGGCACCCGCGCGTTGCGGCGGCGGGTACCCTGAAATAAAAAAATTCAATGAACCATGCTTTATAATCTGAAACGTTTTATGTGACGATAAATTTGCGGATACCAAAAGTTTCATGTCGCATATTTCAACTCTTTAGAATATTATAGTAGGGTACCCGCGCGTTGCGATGACGGGTATCAAGTAATAAAATTTTCGGCAAAAAATGTTTTCAATTTTATGTTTTCTCTTACAATAACTTTACCAATAGCGAAAACATGAGTTTGAGTAAGGGTAAAAGCCATAAAATAACAACGTACTTTCTCAAATTTACCGAGTTGAAACACATACTTTTTTATCAACATATACACTCATGTACTTTCAAATGTTGTTCCGACTTTACCCATATTGTAATAAAATAATATTATTTAATATAATATTATATTAATATAAATCGGTCATATGGGTGAAGTCGGAACAAAATTCGAAAATACGTGGGTATATATGTTGATAAAAAAGTATGTGTTTCAACTCGGTAAATTTGAGAAAGTACGTTGTTATTTTATGGCTTTTACCCTTTGAGTAACTTTAAAAAAAGTGATGGATAATATCAAACTAATTCATATAAAAACAATTGAAAGTGGCGTGATTTTGCGTTGCGGTAGTCAATAATGTTATGGGGTTATGGTCAAATTAGTTGATAGTGGTCCGTAGTCACAAGTAAGTAGAAACATTTTTTTATGAAATATATATATATTTTTGAACATGTTTGTATCATTAATATTGTTTATTACACTTGTCCCATATAGATAAAAAGATATAAATAAAAAAGTACTTATAATGTATACATCTTGTAAAGTATATATTTATGAAAATGTTTGAATCATTAAAATTGTTTATAACACTTGTCCCACATGGATAGAAAATATAAATAAAAGAATGCTTATAACGTAAAGAAAACTTACATGTTTAAGCAATCAATTAGAGTTATCCATGAAAAGTATAACAATTAATATACTAATATATTAATCATTGAATTAACACTTTGCACATTTGCATCATTTGTCTTAAAAAAAATTGTCCCGACTTTTACAAAAAACCGTTTTTTACTTTTGTGGTTAATTTTATTTAAAGTAATTCAAAATTTATTTAGATTGGTTCTCGAAACACTCTTACGATATAATAATAGTTTTGGAACTTTGTAGTTTTGTATGCATTTTAAAATCATATTCATTTATATGTGCATTTTTGCATTAAAACTAAACTAATTTAAAAAGAAATAATAAATGAAGCATTAAAATGTTGTGGAAGATAAATTAGTAAAAGCTATTTATTGTGCACATTATGCATTAAAAATTGTAATCCTTAAAAAACACATTAATGACATATTAAAAAAATTTAGGAGAGAGGGTCATCACTCAATTATAAATAGTATAGATATGTGTAATATGTATAAAATCAAATAAATTGATATAAGATCATTTGAGGACAAAAGATTATTTACATACTAAGGGATCAATCTCCACTATCCATTTTTATTTGATCTAATGGATGAGATTAATCCAACAATTTAAAAAACCCACTTTCATCCTTTTTTTTCAAATATTAATATCTTTCAAACCGTCAATCGTTGAGCGAAAAAAAATATAACATTGCGACGAGCATTTAATTATCTTTCTATAGATAGGCACTTTGATATGCTTTCGACAAAAAATTTTTTTTTCGTATTTTTCACGTTCTTTTTTCAAGTTTTTTCGTTTTTTTTACGTTACTGAAATTTGCTTAAAAAATCATATATGATAAAACACTAATTTGATATTAGTGTAAAATCACATATGATATCACATGTGATATTAGTGTAAAATCACGTATGATATCACATGTGATATAACATATCATATATGATTTAACACTAATATCACATGTGATATTCAATTTAGTGTTTTATCATATATGATTTTTTTTCCATGCAAATTTCAGTAACGTAAAATAATCGAAAAAAAGACGAAAAAACATGAAAAAAACGATTTTTTTTTTTTTTTCAAAAGTATATCAAAGTGCCCATCTATAGAAAGATAATTAAATGCTCGTCGCGACGGTGTAAATATTTTCGCTTAATGATAAACGGTTCAAGAGATATTTAAATTATAAAAAATTGGTGAAATAATAAAATGCTTTTAATCTCAGCCATTGATTTTATTTTAGATGGATGGTGGAGATGAGTCCCTTAGTATGTGAGAAAAGTTTGGTATGTAAAATAACTCTCCTCAAAATAAATTATCACTTGTGAATTTACATCTTTGCATGATTTGTCTTAAAAAAATTGTCCCGACTTTTACAAAAAAACATTTTTTTACTTTTGTGGTTAATTTTATTTAAAATAATTCAAAATTTATTTAGATTGGTTCTCGAAACACTCTTACGATATAATAATAGTTTTGGAACTTTGTAGTTTTGCATGCATTTTAAAATCATGTTCATTTATATGTGCATTTTTGCATTAAAACTAAACTAATTCAAAAAGAAATAATAAATGAAGCATTAAAATGTTGTGGAAAATAAATTAGTAAAAACTATTTGTTGTGTACATTATGCATTAAAAATTGTAATGCTTAAAAAATACATTAATGACATGTTACAAAAATTTAGGAGAGAGGGTCATCCCTCCATTATAAGTAGTATGGAATTTATATGCGCATTTTTGCATTAAAACTAAACTAATTCAAAAAGAAAATAATAAATAAAGCATTAAAATGTTGTGGAAGATAAATTAGTAAAAGCTATTTATTGTGTACATTATGCATTAAAAATTGTAATGATTAAAAAATACATTAATGACATCTTAAAAAAATTTAAGAGAGAGGGTCATCCCTCCATTATAACTAGTATAAAATTTATATGTGCATTTTTGCATTAAAACTAAACAAATTCAAAAAGAAATAATAAATGAAGCATTTAAATGTTGTGGAAGATAAATTAGTAAAAACTATTTATTGTGTACATTATGCATTAAAAATTGTAATGCTTAAAAAATACATTAATGACATCTTAAAAAAATTTAGGAGAGAGGGTTATCCCTCAATTATAAGTAGTATAGATATATGTAATATGTATAAAATCAAATAAATTATCACTTGTGAATTTACATCTTTGCATCATTTGTCTTAAAAAAATTGTCCCGACTTTTACAAAAAACCGTTTTTTACTTTTGTGGTTAATTTTATTTAAAATAATTCAAAATTTATTTAGATTGGTTCTCGAAACACTCTTACGATATAATAATAGTTTTGAAACTTTGTAGTTTTGCATGCATTTTAAAATAATATTCATTTATATGTGCATTTTTGCATTAAAACTAAACTAATTCAAAAAGAAATAATAAATGAAGCATTAAAATGTTGTGGAAGATAAATTAGTATAAGTTATTTATTGTGTACATTATGCATTAAAAATTGTAATGCTTAAAAAATACATTAATGACATATTAAAAAATTTTAGGAGAGAGGGTAATCCCTCTATTATAAGTAGTATAGATTTTGCTGATATAGAGTAATGATAAATAAATACACATATATGATAATCCACGGAAAAATGGCCGTAAGACTGATATGTCCGTGCAGAATTTAACTCCATTAAACAAAAAAATTAACGTATAAGTCTAACTCTAATATGATACTCGCCGTCACTACATATTTATCCCAATTAAGGAAAACCTCATCTTTATTTATACTTTATCAATGTTAATAAGAAGTAATAAGAAGAACTATAACCACAAATCTGAGATGCACCGACCTAAATTAGATGCATCCCTATAATCTTAGATGCATTATAACGCACCATAGTGTGTTTTCTAGGTTTTAATCAGATGCATATATTTATATTATATGCATTTCATGATTTCTATTATTTTTTGTTCCTCTGCACGTGCCGAAATCATGAAAATCAATTTGCACCATCTATATATCAAATTAACTTTCGAAACTCAAGATGTTGCATCTATATGAATAGAAATGCATCTAATACAAGTCATTGCATCTCAAATGCGTGATTTTGGTCACTTCTCACCACTTTTTATTTTAATTTACTTCTCACTAGATCCCTATCCTATATATATATATACATATATATATATATATATATATATATATATATATATATATATATATATATATATATATATATATATATATATATATATATATATATAACTAAACAACTGCCCAATGAGCACAAGTTAGCAAAACCCTAATGAAAATAACAAGTATCCTAAAATAACAAGTATCCTTTGAGATAAGATAAAATCCAACACCAGCTAAATATCAATCTACTAACCCAAGATGTATCCACAAACATGCGCAAACGAAAGAAAAAACATGAACAGAATGACCATGGATGAAGCCAGGGGTCCTGTGGGTGTCCGGGACACCTATGAATTTTTTCGATATAGTGTTCATTTTAAGAAAAAACATTGATTTTTTCCAAATGCATGTTAAATGACCTCGGTCCATCGAAATGAATTTTTGTTTACATTAGTTTTATCTGATATGCTTGCATAAAAATAACACCCGAACTCAACTCATTTAGAAATGTCATATTTAGGGACTGTTAGGCATAAGCTTTTTGAAGAGCTGTTAGTTTAATCTCTTCTAAAATAAGTAGCTCCATTTGGATACATTACCTTTAACCTTTTATTTCAAACAAATAGCTCCGAAATGAAAAGCTGATTCATTAAGCTTTTTAAACATTTTAGAGTTGTTTGTGGAAAACTAGAAGGGGGGGTTGAATAGTTTTACCAATTAAAACTTCGTTTTAAAATATTTAGATCGACTTATGTCAATCCATTTGGATGTGTATGTTGGACATTGATAGATAGATATAATAAATGTGTAATGAAAGATAAAGAGTAAGAAGCACATAACCACGACACGAGTATTTATAGTGGTTCGGCTACAAGGACACCTTCCTTGCCCTACTCCACTCCCCGAGTCACCTACTCGATAATTCGTAATCACTACACAACACCAACTCCTTATGGCGGAGAAGCCTTTACAACGTCGCCTACTCTTTTTCCGGTACTAGGCTAACCACCGGGTTCTTTCACAAGGGAGAACCACACCTATCACAACGTTGCCTACCCTTTATCCGGTATTAGGCTAAGTACCGAGTTCCATTACGATGGAGGAACTACTACCCAACACTACAAAACACCTAACCCCAATGGAGACCAACTCCTTATTACAACATCATCAAGGATATCAATATCCTTGGAAACAACCTATCTCTATTTGTATATCGATGCACCTTATCGAGTATACAATCATGGCATCCTTCACTAATGCCACTTGACTTGACATCTAGGCATCTTTCACTAATGCCCTTGACACGGACACTTGGCACCTTTCACTAATGCCTTCGTCTTGACTCCTTTAGCATTCTTCACTAATGCTTTTGACACGGACGTTAAGCACCTTTCACTAATGCTTTCGTCTTGACTCTTTCGGCATCCTTCACTAATGCCTTGGACACAACACTTCTATTGAGGAAGAAAGAAGTATCAATCAAGAGAACCTCAGTAGTCGTGATGATGAGGAAGCATGGCAACTCATGGACTTGAGGTTGCTCGACTTCAAGAGGTGGTGATCTCTCCTTTAAGAGGAACCTAGAGAATCACACAAAAACAAAAGACAAACTACATAGAAAGATCCTTAAGATCTGTGGTAAGAAGGTTACAATACTTGGGGAAAGTATGTGTGGGAGTGACAACCCAAAAGGAAGAAATGGCTCACTATTTATAGAAGAAAAACAACTACTGTTCCACGGATCCCACGGATCCCTCACTTGAGGGATCCGTCCAGTGTATTACTGGGGATCCGTGGGACGCTCCCTTTTGCCCATGGGTTTTGGGTCATGGGTCATGGGTCATGGGTTATGGATCATGGGTATCTGATCGAACAAAAAGATGCACATACCAGGCCGTCAATGGTGATTGGCGGAGTTAGGGGTGATGGTGGTGATGCCGAGTGCAAGATAACCTGAAAATAAGAAATAGAAGACACTACGTTAGACGGAGCGCGGGGGGAAGCCCCTGCGAACCGCCTCCGGTGTGAGAATCAGTCATGGTGATAATGTCATGAAAGTATTGAGGTGGAGAAGATGAGATCTCCTGGGTTAAGTTAGGTTACATACCTCTGTGATGACTTCCTTATTTATAGGCATAATAGGCTGATTTACAGAGGGTCCTGGCAGTTACAGAGGGTCATGGCTAAGATCATGGTTGTTGACCAGTTCTGTTTGACCAGATCTTATTTGACCAGTTCTGTTTGACCAACTCGATCATACCCACGTTCATAGGTAGTGAGGCTATGACCTTTAGGCTTCGACCCTTGTCGGAGGAGGCTTCGAGCAGTGACGGAGGCCAGGCTCCGAACTGTGATGGAGGCCTTGACGGAGGGGGCTCCGAACAGTGATGGAGGCCAGGCTCCGAACTGTGACGGAGGCCTTGACAGAGGGGGCTCTGAACTGTGATGGAGGCCTTGACTAAGGGGGCTCCGAACAGTGACGGAGGCCAGGCTCCAAACTGTGACGGAGGCCTTGACGGAGGGGGCTCCGAACTGTGACGGAGGCCAGGCTCCAAACCTCAACAGAGGTTAGACACTATGAGTTCTTTGGGTGTAGGTTGGCGGATTCCCTTGCGGTAGCCATTGTGAATGACTTCATTCCAACATTATGTGTAGGACGAAGGCATAGGCTTCATCCTTTAGGAGGGTACATCATACCCTTTGTACAAATGGTAAGCTAAGTACCATAGTGACGGTAACGCTCGTTAGCAGAGCGGAGGGTGCGTCATCAAGCCCCCCAGTCTAATATTATGCATGCGAAGAGTGCGTGGCTTTAGACTTATCATTTCTTTGTTAAAAAAGACTTGGTAACAATTTCTACTACTTTTGTTTTGTCAAATCAAATATAAAAGTAGCTATAATTGTTTTTAATAGTCCACATTTGACCCAATCATGGTGGATACCTCATTAAGCCCCCCAGTCTAATGTTATGACCTCGTAGGAGGCATGAGATTAGACTTAAGTAGTCCATAAACCCTTTGTTATATAAGGAGCGTGTGTATTAGGTTTTGCCATATAACTTTCGCTTTTAGTTATAAGCGAGTTTTATCGGAACCTATTTGTACATACGTTGCGTTGTCAAAAGGTACCAAGGTTTGTGTATAAACTTAGCTTTGTTTTATAATGCATGACATAATGGCATTTTATCGCGAATCTTAGGCTCTGGCATGCTCACCTACCTGATGCGAGGATCATGGGGGTGTCCCATGATTTTAGGTAACCGCTTGGTTAATGTCCCACGATCCCTATCTTGCCGAGAAAGCCTTGATAAGGTTGTGAACGTGGGTTTGAATTGGTCTTATGAAACCTTTGCATTAATATCTTCGAAGAGCATACCCCGAAGGGCTTAGGCCTTCGATTGGCAAATTCCCAACTGGTAACCATATCAAAGATGAATGATTTTACGCCAAAGAAGATTTTTGGAGGTTTGCCAAGTATGTCGGAATGTAGCTCCAAAGTGAGTATGAAGGGGAGACCTTCAAATTGAATGGAGGGTATATCATCAAGCCCCTCGGTCGAAAGTGATGCGTACACTTTGAATGTAATGCTTTTGACTTAAAAGAAATACTTCCTTGTGATAAATCGAACAAGGATTAATCTTTAAGTAATATAGACCTAGAAGGTCGTATATTTTGTATGTATACGAAGCTTATGGATTTCATTTAAGCAAAGTAGTAGTCCTTGGACAATTTATTATTCTGCGTGGTATGTGGCTTCGGCCAAAGACAATATTGAATGGGCTTCGGCCGTATGATGCAGGTACTAGGGTTAAGGCCCTAGTTTAAATGGAATCAAGTAGGGAAATATCCCTACGTACTTTTAAATATGTTTCTTGTACACTTCTCGTACGCCATTTTTCCGACGCTTAAATTTTACAACCTAAGGTGTAATAACCTCATTGTGTGTAAATTACAACACCAAGAATATTGTGACCAATTTTGATCACTGACAGAGGGTCGCGACCCACTCTATCTTTAATCCTTTAAGTTTTATAGCTTTGTGTATGATACTATAAACTATTAGGAGAGTTAATGTAAATGTGTTGATAGGCTTTAGTAATCCTATAAGGCTTCTGTCATACCTTATGCCATACCTTTCGACATTGAAACTCATAAACGACTTGGCTGAACAAATCTTTGTGTTTAAGAAACGAAGCAAGAGATTTGTGGGAAATATATTATATCATTGAATTGGTAGAGAGGATTACATCATTTTGAAATGAACACTAAGACAACTACCAATAATGCTTGCTTTCCCATAAGAAGCTTTCAGTACATTGATTTTAAACAAAATAAAGTAAGTTTTACATCTATAAGGTTATGTAATTATACTTGCAGAGTCGAGGCTCCATAATTGTGTCTACATAGACACACATAAATCATGTGAACAGAGGCTATGCTCTGTAATCGTCTCAACAGAGACACCTATATATTATGTGAACAGAGCCGAAGCTCTGTAATGGTGTCGAAGGAGACACCTATGAATCAGAGGCTATGCTCTGTAGTTGTGTCGACAGAGACTTACGTCAGCATATGTGATGCTCCGTAGTCATATCGACAGAGACTTATGTCAACATGTGTGAGGCTCTATCATCTCAAAATATATCATGATAAATTTTGCTAATATATAATAGGCAGATGTGAGTCTCTATCATCTCAATAGAGCTTGTGTGAAATGCCTTGTCAAAAGAGGATTTGTCAGCAGTGGACTTATCATCACGAGTGGCATAATAAAGTTTAGTATAAAATCACTTAAGGGTTATTTACATACATCACGTGTTTAACATGTGTGGATTATGTTTTATGCTAAAAACAACATGAAAGCTTTAACAGAGATTCTAGGAACATAGGGTATCCTCTGTCAATGTTGTACTATCTCTAATGATCATTGTGTCATAAGCAGAGGCTCAATAAAATATGGCTTATAGTGCTCTTAATAAACATCAAAAGTTTCATATGTAGATAATCTGATTTGTAGTGAAACAGAGGCAATATAGCGTACTAGTTTCGTAGAAAATATACCAGATTGACGAAGGGTATCCTCCGTCATTAATGTACGGTCGCTGTTCACCTTGTGGTAAACATTCTGCGAAGGAAGGTTCAGGCCCTACTTGAGTGTACCATTATGTGCCCCAATTTCCTTCTTCTTAGGAAAACCCATGATGAAGACTGCAACATAGACTTCTTCTCAAAATGAACCCGAACAGAGGCTCCTACGAAGGTTTTTGAACCTTCTCTCCAAAACAGACCATAACAGAGGTTGCTACGGAAACTGCAACGGAGGCTCTTATGAAGGCTATTGACTTTAAACCTTCTTCTCAAAATGAACCCGAACAGAGGCTCCTATGAAGGTTGTTGAGTTTGAACCTTCTTCATAAAATGAACCCAAGCAGAGGCTCCTACGAAGTCTGCAATAGAGGCTCTTATGAAGGCTATTGACTTTAAACCTTCTTCTCAAAATGAACCCGAACGGAGGATCCTACGAAGGTTGTTGAGTTTGAACCCTCTTCATAAAACGAACCCAAACAGAGGCTGCTACGGAGTCTGGAACAGAGGCTCTTATGAAGGCTATTGACTTTAAACCTTCTGCTCAAAATGAACCCGAACAGAGGATCCTACGAAGGTTGTTGAGTTTGAACCTTTTTCATAAAACGAACCCAAACAAAGGCTCCTACAAAGTCTTCTACATAAAACGAACCCAAACAGAGGCTGCTACGGAGTCTGCAACGGAGGCTCTTATGAAGGCTATTGACTTTAAACCTTCTTCTCAAAATGAACCCGAACAGAGGTTTAGACAGAGGCCACAAAGATTTCCACAGAGGTCGCTGACTTTGACCCTTCATCTTAAATGAAGCCAAACAGAGGCTCCTTCGAACATAACAGAGGCCGTAACAGAGACTGCTCTATTTAAACCCGACAGAGGATGTTGAAATGGTAAACGTAAAGTTTGTGGTTGGTGGAAAATCTCGTGATTAGAGATAAAAGTGGAGATTTCAGTGGTGCTACCACGTGGTAACAAGGATGTAGGGAATTACGGTTGAATTCGACCGTTATTTATGGAAAACGGTTATTTGACTCGGAAAACGGGACTTATTGTTGCGGGTCCCACGGATGGCGCCACTGATCATACAAAAAGATGCACATACCAGGCCGTCAATGGTGATTGACCGAGTTAGGGGTGATGGTGGTGATGCCGAGTGCAAGATAACCTGAAAATAAGAAATATAAGACACTACATTAGACAGAGCGCGGGGGGAAGCCCCTGCGAACCACCTCCGGTGTGAGAATCAGTCATGGTAATTATGTCATGAAAGTATTGAGGTGGAGAAGATGAGATCTCCTGGGTTAAGTTAGGTTACATACCTCTGTGATGACTTCCTTATTTATAGGCATAATAGGCTGATGGAGCAGTTACAGAGGGTCCTGGCATTTACAGAGGGTCATGGCTAAGATCATGGTTGTTGACTAGTTCTGTTTGACCAGATCTTATTTGACCAGTTCTGTTTGACCAACTCGATCATACCCACGTTCATAGGTAGAGAGGCTATGACCTTTAGGCCTATTCCCTTGTCGGAGGGGGCTCCGAGCAGTGACGGAGGCCAGGCTCCGAACTGTGACGGAGGCCTTGACGGTGGGGGCTCTGAACAGTGACGGAGGCCAGGCTCCGAACTGTGACGGAGGGGGCTCCGAAAAGTGACGGACGGGGCTCCGAACAGTGACGGAGGGGGCTCCGAACTGTGACGGAGGCCTTGACGAAGGGGGCTCCGAACAGTGACGAAGGGGGCTCCGAAGGCTCCGAACTGTGACGGAGGCCTTGATGGACGGGGCTCCAAACAGTGATGGAGGGGGCTCTGAACTGTGACGGAGGCCAGGCTCCGAACCTCAACAGAGGTTAGACACTATGAGTGCTTTGGGTGTAGGTTGGCGGATTTCCTTGCGGTAGCCATTGTGAATGACTTTATGCAAACATTATATGTAGGACGAAGGCATAGGCTTCATCCTTTAGGAGGGTACATCATACCCTTTGTACAAATGGTAAGCTAAGTACCATAGTGACGGTAACGCTCGTTAGCAGAGCGGAGGGTACGTCATCAGTATCCAAGTAGATACAATGTATCTACAAGATGCAATGCATCTAGTCCATGGTTCATGGATTAAAACCATGGGTCATGGATTAAAACCATGGGTCGTGGATATTATCCATATATGACTTAAGCATGATGTCATGCAATGGGTTATGGGTCAAGCTCCAAGGGTATGGGTCATGGACATTCAATGTATTTGGTCAATGGGTCAAATACTTAAATTTCTACCCCATTTGTATTACCCATTATAATACATACTTGTTATGTATATATTTACCCAATATGTAAACACTAGTTGTTGTACATATGTATAAAATCACTTATACTTGTTTTAGTTTTTATGTGAAAACGTAAGTGTGTTAGAAAACTATTGGCTCAAACCATTTACGTATTTTATTTGTTTCATTAAAATGATTTTACGTTTGTTATCGACAAAACATTAGAAGATCGTAAAATATAAATAAACGTTTTTACGGCTTATTTGTATTAACAATCTCCCCTTTTTTGTTGATGACAAAACATAAAATTATTTTAAGAAAAAAACTAAAATTCGTAAAAGTTCGAATTGGAGTTTTTACTCTCTTCTCCCCCTTTTTGTCGAAACAAAAGGAGCGTCGAAAAGAAACTAACACAATGTTTTAAGAAAAACATGTAAAAGAAAAAAATATATATATATAGAGAGAAAGTGACGGGAAGAGTTCTCGTCTTAACTCCCCCTTGACGAGTCCATCCCTTTGTGAGGGCGTCAAGTAAATAAAAACTACTAAGCTAATGCATTGCAACTATGTTCGCAAATGGTTTCGTCTTAGTGACGATAATGCTCCCCCTTGATGATTGCAACTTTGCAAAGGGACGTCATGAAATGTAATCCAAATGAGGATTATATTGCAAATGGTTTTGCAATGTATTGTTTGACACAAAGCTCCCCCTTGCTTAGGGTGTCAAAGTCTTCATGTGTATTTTGAAAATCTACAAAACAAAGGTTAGAAAACAAGTATATAGTGCATAATTTTCTGCAAATAAGACTCAAGTTAGTAGTAAATTGGTCTTCTGTTGCACGGATCCCACGGTTCCCTCCTTGGAGGGATCCGTCTAGGAAAATCTCAGGGATTCGTCTATCTGATAACAGAATTCAGCAATGGTGATGTAACAAATAATGTTAACATCAAAGTGAGATATGTATTCAAGCAACAAACATATGCGCAAAGCAATATGGCATATAAACTATCATTCAATAAAACATAAGAGATGATCTACAAATCTCTAAAAACTAAGAGAATGATTTAGCCATGTAATACATATTCTACTAATACTAATAAGTGACCAAAACTTAAGAAGCAACCATGTGCTTGAGTCTAAGGATGAGTAGACTTGTTGATTTGGTCCAATCTTTCAAGAAGATGATTAAACATGAAATGCAACTTATTTCATACTTCTTGAACAAGTCCTTGGGTGATTAGACAATTAGAGCAATTATTGTC
Organism: Chrysanthemum seticuspe; assembly: GCA_019973895.1. Classification (NCBI taxonomy): domain Eukaryota; kingdom Viridiplantae; phylum Streptophyta; class Magnoliopsida; order Asterales; family Asteraceae; genus Chrysanthemum; species Chrysanthemum seticuspe. Next base: position 168,969,891 of record BPTQ01000006.1, read on the forward strand.
TTGATTAGAAACCGGAGGAGATTGGATGTTTAGAGGAGGCTCTACAAATGATGGTGGGGTTACATTGAGTAATGTAGGATGAGGTTCTACTAAGAATGAGGGTGGTGGTAATGGAAATTCCTCCATATGATCAAGTCCTTGGTGGTTCCTTGTTTCCAATGATGGACTAATTGGTGATGTAGGTGGTTCCCTATTTAACGAGAAAGTTGGTGAATGAAAAGTTCTCGGTGAATGTTCTAATGAATAGAGATTTGGGTGAGATAGAGGCTCGGTGAAGGAGTGTAGTCCATGCTCTAGGAATGAAGGCTTGGGCGTTTTACTAGAACTAGGTATGTTTGGTTTAGAGCTTGATGAAGCCTTTTCTAACCCAAAAGGTCTAAGGCTAATTCTTGCGGTTCTCTTGGCAATAGTTGATTGGGTTTGTTGAGGTGGAATTCTAGTACTATTATCTCTTACCGGTGATGATTCGGTGGATGAAATTTCATGAATCATATGACCATTCCTTTTGGATGAACCTTTGGTTGAAGAGTTGTTGCTAAGTGCTTTGGTCATGGTGAGGATGTGGTAGAACTCTCTAACTACTGAATTTCTTTAAGAATGTGATAAGAGTGATGTCTTAACCTCTCAAGAGTGTTTGTTTTATATAGGGTGAATTTGAATTAAGGAATTAAATTTATGACCACTAAGGGGATTAGGCATGCACCAAGGTCAACTAAGGTGTTGTTCAGCTCTAGGAAATCATTAAATGATAACTAAAGGTGTTTAGATTACCAAAGTTGGCTTAAATTTGAAGAAAAAGCTGATTAAAGTCTTTCTGTAGACACGGATCCCACAGATCCCTCTCACTAGGGATCCGTCTGGTTATAAACCAGGGATCCGTCTGTCAGACAGATATGTGATTAAATGATTGTGCTTTTTGTAAGGTCTAGTACCTATGAATCTTGAATATTTGACTTTCCTTAGATGTCTTGAGTGGTGGATGTCTTAAATGCTCAACCATAAGGAGTGAGGATACTTAATGATGGTTTTGGGTAGGAAAGTGGACTTTTGAGAGTCTAACTAAGTGCTTGAGGACGATACCATTTGATTTGAAATGGGAAAATGATGGCAATTAGTCTAGAAACCAGATGATGACTCAAGAGAAATTTGAGAAAATCCTAAAAAATAAAGAAAAATGAAAAACTAGTTTCAAGCCTATTTTGAGGTAAGAGTGACTAAAATCAATTTGCTAAAATTGATAGAAATATCAAAATAAGTGTTTTAAGATGTGAAGAATAATGTGTGAGCGTTGGAGCGGAAATATGGTGGATATTGGTGAGTTTGATAAATCAAAGGCACTTTGAATTTGATCCTAAGTTACCTACGGGTGAATGTGAGACCTATTGTGCTTGAGGAAGCCTTAAGTGGTATTAAAGAATCATGTTTACCCAACATGATGTGATCAAGGGAATAACTTGGATGTACAGTGATCTGTATCTGATATCTGTCTTCCCGGATCCCACGGTTCCCTCTTAGGAGGGATCCGGCCAGTTATAATTCTGGGATCCGACTACTGCAGATCAGAAGGCTTTCAGCAATTGTGCAATTCTTGCACTCTTAGCAAATGCTTCTCCTAGTTATTTCTACAATGATTAAATGCAAGAAAACAACAAGTATAATGCATAGCAAGTGTGGGGAGACTAAAAGGTAGCTAAAGATGAGTGACGACGACTACTTGAATGAATTCAAGATGTCGTAAAATCTCATCCTACTTGTTCCTAAGTTAAATTGTTCAATGCCAAACCATGGCAATTCCTACACGCTAGTTCCTACTCTACATAAGTATTGTTAAGATGTTACAAACCATTATTTCAAATTGTTTTCACAAACTAAGGTCCTATGACCTTACCTTACTTCCCCATCTCCTTCCATATCACTCCCCGTCTTCGTCCTCCCCTCCACTCTTCATCCCACCATCTCTACTTCTTTTTCTTTAAGAAGTTGGCGAAGCACTTGAAGATCCCTTTGGTTTGTTGCCATTCTTGTGATGGGCTATGAATGTCCGGAAATTGATTGATGTAATCCAAAGGGTCGAGATCGGTGTTGCCAAGGGGGTTGCTACTTCCTTCTCCCTCTCTTTGTCTATCCCGTTCATCCGATGAATCCGTTGGTGGGTGAGGTCTTTTGCCATCCACCATAAACCTTGTAGTTTTTCCCTCGGATAAAGGCACCATAACTTTGTTGCAAAAGCTATGATCATAGGAGTACGGAGAAGGATCTAAAGCAAAGATGAAGCTTGTAAGGCGGGATAGGAGCATTGCATATGGGAGTACCATTTTGTCCATGCTTTTCACACTCGCCATTCTCTTAATCATGTAATATGCAAGGTTGAAGCGAGTCTCGGTCACAAGGCAATAGATCATGAAGCTCAAGCACGCATTGGGGTGATCCTTGTTCCCTCCCAAGCAAAGCACATTCCCCCTTACCACGACTTCCCATTTCCTATACAACACGTACATCTCGGAAAGCTCCATTTGAAATGGATCCCTATAGATCACTTTGGAATTTCTAGTGACCCTTGATGGGGATGCCCTTTGCATGAACACGGTATCCCTTACCGTGGTTGCTTCCGGGATTCTCGTGTGGTAAACTTCATGATGATCAACCATATCGTGTAGCTCCGCCAAAGACCATTCATTGGAAAACATGCAAACTCCTTGATATGGAACCATAGTATTCTTCCAAATTCTACAAGTGAAAGGGTGTACTCATGCTCATTTATGATGAAGACAATTGAGATGGTCCCGTTATCATTCCAAACTATTCTCATTTTTTTGTAGAATTCGAGTACGAATACCGGGCAAATTTGCTCGTTTATGTGTAAAAGACAATCAAAGCCAATTGTTTCAAAAACTTGTCGGATGTCGGTGTTAGCAAGGAATGATGGTTCTACCACACGACCTTCATGAAAAAGTCTCTTTTCGAGCAACTTGAAAGCTTTCCTATCCTTCGGGCTAAGTCCATCCTTTCGATGGTACATTGGGATGTAGTGGGCGGTATCATGATAATCTTGTTGTCGGTTACTAGGCATGATTGTTCCTATACAACAAAACCACAATGTGGTGTTAATTGTGAATAGTAGCCTAAAGGGTTTAATCACAATTTTGCTCAAATCATCTTTATTGAATTCAAGAAATGAGTTTAATTTGTATTAACAATGTTAATTCTTTGATTTAGATTATCTTAGAAAACAATGTGGTAACAAATTATGACAAACCCATTTGAACCCAACTTCTAAAGATGAAAATTGTAATCCTAGGAATCAAGGAATCAAATTAACAATGTATTGAAGATTATACTTACACAAGAGATTGTTTTGCTTGAAGGAAATGATCAATTTGCTCCTGTGAACAGTAATTGGGTTTTTGTTCGTGAGTCTTTGATAGGGGAAAGTGATAGTGGAACTTCCACAGTGATCATTTCTAACTTATGCTGTCTTCTGTTGCACGGATCCCACGGATCCCTCTCATTAGGGATCTGGCTAGTTCAAACTCAGGGATCCGGCATGACAGCAAAATTTCAGCTTAAGCATTCCTTGATAACTTTGTTTTGGGAGTTCTAAAATGCCTAGAGTTTGATGTTTAAGCTCTATAACTTGTGGTTTGGGGTTTTGACGGTTTAATACTAATCCTATTTGACGAGGTTCCCTTTTTACGAATAAGTCATAATTCTTTGGGAGGTATTTCAAAGGTTATGACAAAATCTCATTTTATCATAATATAAGAAATTTCACATGGATACTCATTGACATAGATGAATTGTCAATAGTCCTTTTGTGGGGAATAATGATCAAGGCTCTCGAATAGCCGAGATATCATTATTACAGGTATGTAGTGTAGTCTATACAAATCATCGAAGAATACTATTCTTGAGAATGATTTCAATATAGATAACTACTATAGTAATTACTAAGAAAGTGTAAACATGCTACTAAGACTTTAATAAAATAAAAGAAAGCTTGAAAATTATTAAAGATCATACCTTTGCTAAATATTCTTTTTAAGGAAAGAAATATTTAGAGAAATTCTTTGTGATCTTCTTAGGATCCCCAAATCCATGTGTTAGGAATACTATGCTAAATATTCTTTTTACGAAAAGAAATATTTAGAGAATTTCTTCATGATCTTCTTAGTATGCCCAAATCCAAGTATGGAGAATTCTTAACAAGAAAAATATTAGAACGTTCTATCATTGTCCAACATTAAACACTATGATGATTTTTAAAACATGACTTAAAAAGTCCTTCTTTGTAGTTTTCAAACATACACGGATCGTATCAAGTTTTTAAAGTACAACATACTCTAAGAAACTTGGTAACAAAACTCTAATGCCAATTGTGGAAAACTAGAAGTGGGGTTGAATAGTTTTACCAATTAAAACTTCGTTTTAAAATATTTAGATCGACTTATGTCAATCCATTTGGATGTGTATGTTGGACATTGATAGATAGATATAATAAACGTGTAATGAAAGATAAAGAGTAAGAAGCACATAACGACGATACGAGTATTTATAGTGGTTCGGCTACAAGGACACCTTCCTTGCCCTACTCTACTCCCCGAGTCACCTACTCGAGAGTTCGTAATCACTACACGACACCAACTCCTTATGACGGAGAAGCCTTCACAACGTCGCCTACTCTTTTTCCGGTACTAGGCTAACCACCGGGTTCTTTCACAAGGGAGAACCACACCTATCACAACGTTGCCTACCCTTTATCCGGTACTAGGCTAAGTACTGAGTTCCTTTACGTTGGAGGAACTACTACCCAACACTACAAAACACCTAAACCCAATGGAGATCAACTCCTTATTACAACATCATCAAGGATATCAATATCCTTGGAAACAACCTATCTCTATTTGTATATCGATGCACCTCATCGAGTATATAATCATGGCATCCTTCACTAATTCCACTTGACTTGACTTCTAGGCATCTTTCACTAATGCCCTTGACACGGACACTTGGCACCTTTCACTAATGCCTTCGTCTTGACTCCTTTAGCATTCTTCACTAATGCTTTTGACACGGACGTTAAGCACCTTTCACTAATGATTTCGTCTTGACTCTTTCGGCATCCTTCACTAATGCATTGGACACAACACTTCTATTGAGGAAGAAAGAAGTATCAATCAAGAGAACCTCAGTAGTCTTGATGATGACGAAGCATGGAAACTCATGGACTTGAGCTTGCTCGACTTCAAGAGGTGGTGATCTCTCCTTTAAGAGGAACCTAGAGAATCACACAAAAACAAAAGACAAACTACATAGAAAGATCCTTAAGATCTGTGGTTAGAAGGTTACAATACTTGGCGAAAGTATGTGTGGGAGTGACAACCCAAAAGGAAGAAATGACTCACTATTTATAGAAGAAAAACAACTACTGTTCCACGGATCCCACGGATCCCTCACTTGAGGGATTCGTCCAGTGTATTACTGGGGATCCGTGGGGCGCTCCCTTTTGCCCATGGGTTTTGGGTCATGGGTCATGGGTTATGGATCATGGGTATCCAAGTAGATACAATGTATCTACAAGATGCAATGCATCTAGTCCATGGTTCATGGATGAAAACCATGGGTCATGGATTAAAACCATGGTTCATAGATATTATCCATATATGACTTAAGCATAATGTCATGCAATGAGTTATGGGTCAAGCTCCATGGGTATGGGTCATGGACATTCAATGTATTTGGTCAATGGGTCAAATACTTAAGTTTCTACCCCATTTGTATTACCCATTATAATACATACTCGTTATGTATATATTTACCCAATATGTAAACACTAGTTGTTGTACATATGTATAAAATCACTTATACTTGTTTTAGTTTTTATGTGAAAACGTAAGTGTGTTAGAAAACTATTGGCTCAAACCATTTACGTATTTTATTTGTTTCGTTAAAATGATTTTACGTTTGTTATCGACAAAACATTAGAAGATCGTAAAATATAAATAAACATTTTTACGGCTTATTTGTATTAACACTGTTAAAACTTTAATTTACTGATATATCCTCCAAACATTTGTTTATAATTATACATATATAATTTTATGTCATTTTACATCTTATAATTACATTTAGCGGTTAACTTACCAAACACTTTTATTAAAAAAAAATACAACTTGTAGCTCATGTTAACAACTTTGCTGTTTACAATTTACTACATACAATTTACAGCTAGTTTTGCCAAACATACCCTTAGAGTATAATGTTAGAAGATTGTTTTCTTAGGAAAGCCTTTAGGCTTTATTATTGTTTAGTTATTTATTTTATTGATGGGTCGCCCGGTATCTAAAATACTCTTCAAAGATTATATATATTGTAATTTGTGTTACTTAGTAAACAAGCCAAAAAATTATACTTCGTATCGAACCAAAAGTCCTCTCTTAATTTTTATCATTATTATTTCTTTCACTGAAAAAAATCTAACCCTCCCTCTGAAATCTCACGTTTAATGACTACAAGATGAAATAGTAGGTTAGTATTATTATAAATTTAAAGGTTTTGATAACAACAATCCCATGAGTGTTAGTATAAGCTTTCATTAATTAAAAATATTTTCAAGTATAAACTTACTTGATAAGCTTTCATTAATTAAAAATGATTAGTTCATATTTGAAAAAGTTTTTAACAAGGAAAGCTTAAAGAACATTCATAGGGTTGTTGATAAAAAAACGCTAAATTTAATATGTTTTGATTGGATCTATCATGTAAAAGAATTGATATCCATCCATATACCTAGTATTACATGCATGCATATGGTTTTCAATTAGCAAAAATAATATCGGGATTGGCTATCAGAAATCAAGGTTGAAAGTAAATTGGCTGAGGTCGTTATTTGCTATCGGTGTTTCGAAGAGGCCTAATTAATCTTTTGCTTGGTTTTATTTATTGCTTGATGATATTGATTTCTAGTTGATTTCGGCAGTTTGATGTATTAAGATTGATTTATGTTCTAAGTAAAGGTACAAGTATGACATATAATTTGTAGCATCCCCACAACCAGCCTAGCTAGCTAACAACCTATCAATATGTGTTTTCGACCCATATTCCTTCGACTTCAGCGGGTATTCTGTCTGTCCCAAGTGCATGTAGCACCATGACCCTTCAGGATCTGACATGCAAACACATGTGTATCATCTCATCTCAATTCACCTACAAATTTAAATATTGTTTATAATAAATGTTTATATCCATCTGTTTGTACTGGTGATAGTAAATATATACATGTTACCAACATCGGCCATAACATCTTACCTACCTTTAATCGTCCTTTATACTTACATAATGTTCTAGTCATACCTAATATCATCAAAAATCTTATGTATGTTCGTCAATTTACTAGAGATAATAATTGTGTTGTCAAATTCTATGCATTTGGTTTCTCTGTAAAGGATTTCTTGACCCCATTATATCCTCCTCAAATTTGATAGTTCAGGAGATCTCTACCCAGTCACCCAACCTTCTTCTATTTCACATGCTTTGATTTCTGTTAGTCCTTCTGTAGGACCACTACGATATCAACCTTATCACAAACCCACTTAACAAGCACAAGTATCACCACGTGAAACCACGCTACGCGTAGAACACGTTCAACCAAACACAAACAAAGCTTAGAAATAAAGATGAGAAAGATGGTGACTTGAATGATATAAGGATCGTGTATATGTGAGATAAAGATGAACACAATAAGTTGTATATTCCAAAGGAAAAACACACACACACACACACTTTCAAGCACACCCCTCAAATGAGACTTTGAGGGGTTTATATAGTCCAAGGGACTTGATGCCCTAAAAGGCTTTCCATGGGCTCGTTTGGGATTGGGTTGGATTACATCATACATAAGGCTAGCTTAACTTAACTTATAACCAATTAGCTTAGCCCAAGTCCACGAGCCCGTTGACTATTCTAGCACGATATCTAACACATGTTACAAAGTTCCTAAATGTGAATGACCATCACTTCTAATAAAAACTATTAAGGCTAACAATCTCCCCCTAAGGGGTGGTCATTCAAAAGATGCTCCATTTGATTAGGTCTTTACTTTTCTCGAGCTTGAACTTTGTGTGTAGATATAGAATAGTATTGATTCTTTGTTCCTTCATGCTTTGTGATCTGTTATTGGTGTTGTCTGTCGTTGTCAACTTCGTTGGTTAGGTGTCTCCACGCCTTTCTCCACCATGCTCACACTTCTATTTGTCTTTAGGTTACCAATGACGTAGTTCTCGAGTCTTTATACTTTGTAGATTCTTTGACATTTTCGAAGAATCATCTTTAACTATGTGTTGCCTTTGATTATGATGAGAACTTTCATGTGTTGTTGGTATGAGCATGTGAAGAATCTGCACGATCAATCCACTTCGGAGCTTCCATAAGAAGAAAACATAAAACAGGTTAGTAATAAGCGGATTCCGGCACTTACAAGTTCGAATTTTAAGGGTGCTAACAGCATAGTGTGAAAACACGTCTCTAATTCTTACAAGGGCTGTTCCTGAACTGGAGTCCCACAAGTGAGATAACGCGATATACCGAAGTACATCTACAGTTCAGATGAGTCGCTGAGGTACACCGAAGCATCACCCCACGACTGTAGACCATTTGAGACACACTAAGCGTAATCCACGGGGAGTTACCGAAGTGACCTGCTGTCAGGGCTGTTTGATGTTGACCCTGGCAGGAGTTTCCATTCAATCATTGAAGATCACAGATGTGAAACTTCTCATAAATGTTCTGACAGATTGCTAAGATCTGCGTAGGACTCTAGAATATATCACTTGTGTCCTTAATGATGAAGAGCAAGCGATGTCATGTCAAGTGTTCCTATGAAATCTTTTTGATGAATCTCGTGGCTCTAGACTCAATAGTGCATATTGGTTTTCCTGAGCGGAGACTAGGGAGAGGGTCTCCTTCTTCAATATCAACGATCTCTAAGAGAAAGTCGATAGATTATGTAGGGTTCCCAGTGAGAATGAAACAAATCCTTTTAAGAGGAATTGAGTGGCTAGAAGGTTTAGTGCAGTGCGTCACTGGGTCCATGACGTCTTGGTCTTCAATACCAGTGTCATCTAGTGACAACCAGTAGCAGATGAATTGAACCCGGTTTCTGCCCTAAGGTTGAATATGGAGGGCTATTTCTTTTCACCCTTTTTCATTACTTTTCTTTTTAATTCTTCAACCCCTTCTTTCTCCTTTCTCACATTACTCCTTTTTTCAATCATTCCTAAGGACTTCTAATACTAACTATTTGTGATGTCCTTGGGTAGATCCCTCCGGCTCTGGCGGATCATAGGACGAATTTCCTTTCCTTAGACACCTTATAACTCCATGACTGTCCTATTGTTGCCATAAAACCATTTTTCTTGAAAATCTCTCAGAGTGTTTATGATAGAGAACATGTTTGGAACACTCCGTGAGTTTTATATTTTCAGAAACACTCCCCCTTCACATGTGCTTATATGTTTTGACAGAAATATGCACATAGAGGGTAGAGTTCGCACTTTTTGAATTGATCGACTTTAAATGAACTAGACCGATTCGAGACATGTTTACATCACTAGAGAACTAGCTTGAAATTATTACCCGTCCTGGTCAAGTCCATAGAAAGTTTCTCGAGATGGTACATGATTCATCGTCAATTCATTGGTTACATCTGAGTCGAGCTCTTTTGAGATTCAAACAACGATCATTAAACTTTTTGATCACATTTTAATCACGTCTCCTCCCCCTCAAAAATAGCATATTCGTGATATTTTTGATATCAACGGATTAAACAACATTTTGTTAATCTTTTGGGGAGACAAACGGATATGATTTAAGCATGAATTTGGAACATTTTTTTTTATACTCCCCCTTTAATAAAGCATAATCAATTAAAGGTTTTTAGAGGGAGTTATCTTGAGCACAAAATATTTGAAAGATTTTGAAAAATCTTTTTGAACAATCTTGAAAAGGTGCTCAAGATGATGATGATTTCTCACCAGTTTTAAATGTAGTGCACTGAAGCGTACACTATTGATTTTTCTTTAAAAGCACGAGTTTTGATTTGAACAATAATAAAAAGTCATCATTTATGTCCGGGTTTCGTACTGAAGTATACGAAAGCCATTATTTTGAAGAAATTTTGAGAAACGACATGTTTTGGAAAACATTTAAAGAACTCTCGCTCAAGCATCTGTACATGCCCGTATTATTGTTGAATGACATTTCTAGAAACGTACAGAATATCGATTATACAAGAGACATGTCGTGAGAAGAATATTTTTGGATTATTGAATTTCTATTGTTTTTGTATTTTTTGAAAGTTTTATATTTTTATATTTTGCTTTTGTTGGTTTTTCAAATTTTGTATTTTGTTTTTCAAAAATATTTACAGCGAAGCTTTTTGGAAAATCATTTTGAAGAAGATTCGAGAAGACGTTCTAACTCCTCAGGGGTTAGGCTTCGCATTCCAACTCGTCGAACTAAATACTCAAACCTTTCTTTTGGAAGGGCTTTAGTTAATAGATCGGCGAGTTGGTAATCTGTCTTCACGAAAAATAATTCAACAGTACCATTTTCGACGTACTCTTTGATGAAGTGGTAGCGGACATGGATATGCTTAGTCTTTGAGTTGGTAATCTGTCTTCACGAAAAATAATTCAACAGTACCATTTTCACAAGAATCTTGAATTTTTAAGTGCAAAAATTAAAGCTTTAAGCGTGGCAAATATGACTAACGAGCAGTACGCGTAACCCTTCAAAACAAACACAAACACTCCTAAACCATTGTTAGGCGATTGATACCAATTGTAGGACCACTACAATATCAACCTTATCACAAACCCACTTAACAAACACAAGTATCACCACGTGAAACCACGCTACGCGTAGAACACGTTCAACCAAACACAAACAAAGCGTAGAAATAAAGATGAGAAAGATGGTGACTTGAATGATATAAGGATCGTGTATATGTGAGATAAAGATGAACACAATAAGTTGTATATTCCAAAGGAAAAAAACACACACACACACTTTCAAGCACACCCCTCAAATGAGACTTTGAGGGGTTTATATAGTCCTAGGGACTTGATGCCCTAAAAGGCTTTCCATGGGCTCGTTTGGGCTTGGGTTGGATTACATCATACATAAGGCTAGCTTAACTTAACTTATAACCAATTAGCTTAGCCCAAGTCCACGAGCCCGTTGACTATTCTAGCACGATATCTAACACATGTTACAAAGTTCCTAAATGTGAATGACCATCACTTCTAATAAAAACTATTAAGGCTAACACCTTCAACGCGGCACCAACGCCTCGGGTATCCCGGTGAAGAGGAGTTATGTTTACTTGTTTCTCGTCAGATTATTTCTTGTAATAAAGAGAATTCTCCTCTTATTTGTCATGCTTGCCAACTTGGCAAACACATGAGAGTTCCATTTTCTAGTTCAGACTCCGATGTTACTCCTTGTTATGAGATTTTCCACTCAGATATTTAGACTTCTACTGTTAGTTCTAGCGGTTTTAAATATTATGTGTTATGATCATTATTCTCATTATTTGTGGATTTATCCTTTACAGTTTCATTCTTACTTAAATATACAGTTTAAGTGTGACATTACGGCTTTTCAGTGTGACCATGGTGGTGAGTTTGATAACAACAACCTTCTTAATTTGTTTGCTCAAAATGACATTCAAATTAAGTATTCTTGTCCCAAAACCTCACAACAGAATGGAAAGTTGGAATGGATGATACATACAATCAATAATGTCATCATACCTTTCTCTTCCAAGCTCACCTTCCACCAACTTTTTTGGATCGAGGCCTTACATATGGTGCCTACTTACTCAATATTCTTCCTCCTCCGCTATTCAAAATGAAATACCATATACAAAATTATTTAACAAACAACTAGACTACTCACGTTTATGTATCTTTGGTTGTCTTTGTTACTCACGTTTCTATTCATCTCATAAGCTTGCACGACGTGCTACTCTGTGTATATTTTTGGGATATCCCGCTTATCGTCGCGGGTATAAATTCTTGACCTCTCCACTAACAAAATAATCCTTTCTCGCCATGTTACATTTGATGAACTTCAATTTCTGCATGGTTCATTAACATCCTTAAACCCATCGTCTTATACATCTCGATTCACCTCATAACTTTAATTTACCATCATGTGTGCCAATTACAGAGATCTTTATATGGATTGAAATAAGCACCTCATGCTTGGGTTCAACTCTTTGCAGGTTATGCTCTCAAGGTTGGTTTCTCATCAAGTTGTTATGACTCGTCCTTATTAATATACCAACATGGTTCAGAGGTTGCATATTTATTGATTTATATTGATGATATTGTATTGACGGCCTCATCTAAGATTTACTTCATTGTATTCTTTTCTCTTCATAAGGAGTTTGATATGACTGATTTAAGGACACTTAATTACTTATTGGGTATTTCTGTTACTCGTGACTATACAAGCATGTTTCTCTCTCAGAATAAATATGCTTTTGAGATTTTGGACAAGGAACATACGGCTAATTGTAATCCAACTCGGACTCCGGTTGACACAGAATCAAAGCTTGGTTCTGATGGGGATCATAATTCTGATCCTACTCTCTATCGCAGTCTTGCAGGTGGTTTGTATTATCTCACGTTTACTTATCCATATATCTCTTATGTAGTGCAACAGGCCTTCCTTCATACACATAATCCTTAAGAGCCTCATTTTGCAGCACTCAAGAGAGTTCTCTGATATGTTTGTAGAACGTTAGAATTTGGGCTCCAACTTATGCCTCAACTACAGGTTATTTTGTTGCCTATTCTGATGCTGATTAGGTTGGTTTTCCTACTCAGGTTCAACACTCTATCTGTAATACCCCTGATACACTTACATAGCGCGTTCGGGGTCAAAGGAACTTCCTTTTCGTCGAGCAAGTTTTTCAACACCCTAGGCAGTGAACCTAATCGTTGTAGTGTAGTATTAGGGTAAGCCACGGGAATTGATATCGTTCTATAGGGGAATAGGAATGCTAGTGAGAGGTTACTACGCTAAGGTTGGGGTTGAGGAAGATTATTTTTTTATCTTTTTATATTTTTTAGGAAATGGAAAGGTACGAATCTCGGGGTTTGGATTTGGGGGGTTGGTATTTCTACCGATTAATTCTACTATCTAATTATCTAATTAACTAAGGTGAGGGTAGTCTATGTCTAATTATTGTGTGCTCATATGGTGGTTTAAAGATGTGTTTACTTAGGTTTTATTACTCCTTAATTATCTCCTATTGATGGTTGAATTGTCACGTCCTTATTCTTAATCGCGTTGTGTATCTAAGGTCGTATGGTATGCGTTTGTCCCTACTCTTTGAACCTACCGAAGGTTATCGCCTACAAAGTCTCTAGGATTTATAAACTTTAACTCTAAGGTACTCTTCGGATGGTTTAGCCTACAACAACTCTAGGTGCTATAAACTAAGGTTCACAAAGATTAATCAAGCATTAACTACACAACGGATTACCTATCGCATTACTAGATCATTAACAATTAAGATAAGAGACAACCAATCAATATTCAAAAATTAAGTTTCATATACCCTAGGCAAACACACAAGTAAATTAGCCGGACATGGAGAACATGCAAGCATACACAATTAATGAAGTAAAACACTTATCTTGATGTAAGATAGGGTTTGAAACCCTAAAATACTGTACAAGACAACCTTGGTTCAGTTTAGGTTTTTACTCCAAAAGACTACACACTGAAAACTAAAAAATTCGGATTCTATATATAAGATTACATTCGCGACGGCGTCACCTTTTAATTTGTGACGCTGTCGGGTCGCCGTTATTAGAGTTTCGTCTTGGCCATGTTAGTCTTGCGACGGCGTCACCTTATGATTGTGACGCCGTCCCCTTCAGTCTCTGACGCCGTCTGGATCAAATCTAGGCCGTCTGAGTTGCGACGACCTACTCTTTTAAAGCCTGACACCGTCACTTGTAAATAAGCAATTTGGCTACTGAGCCGTCACAAAAGTGATGCGACGGCGCCGCAGATAACACCTGACACCGTCCCCTTCAGTTCCAGCAGTCTGAGTGGCTCGATTCTTGACTTTGGCCATTTTCTTCGTATATTCGCGCCTTTTCGTCCGAATAAGTGTCATTCCAGCATTTTGCCTTCAAGATACCTAAAAAGTGAAAAGGAACGATATTAAGTAATAACGGATACAAAAGTGATCAAATAAGGGCTTAAACGACCCCTCAAAAAGGTACATTTTAAAACCTTATCAAATATCCCTACACTTGGTATTTGCTTGTCCTCAAGCAAATGTGCTTTTAGCCAATTAATTTATAAGTTAGGGGTCATGAAGCATTGGTTTAAAACAATCCTCAACACATATAAGCCCCGCAAAAGTCATAACAAGCACGGAAATTATATACTAGCACCTCACATGGGGGGTTTGGATATTCACATCTCTCAGGTGTATATGAAATATAACAAGTTGGAAATGGAAGATAAACACTCATTAACCGGTCCTAGTACATAGATTACCATAGGCTTGAGACTAGACCAAACCTCCATCGCTTTGGCGTAAGCACCTAGGAAAGACTATCCAAGAGGACTTTTAAAGGGTTGTAATGTTAGGCTTACAGTAGGGAAACAAAGGGTTTGGTGGGATAGGCAATTTAGTGGTGACAAGTCAAAAATCTTTTCGTTACATGCATGCGAAGAATGGCGTTGCTAAGCCAAGACTCGACACTCTAGACTCTAGATAACTGAAACAAACAAACATAAATTAAAGATAGATGTAGGATGGTAGCCCGTTTTTTTTTTATTTTTTTTTATTTTTACACTTTTACTCTACCATCCTCTATAGTAACATCAAAATGATAGGGATTTATAGGCACATCCCTACACTTGAGTTTTTATTACTCTAACACTAATTTGACCCGAATTGAAAAGATCAAAACACTTGGAGTACATTATTATGCAAATAAAGGGAATTTGAATTTAACGTTCCCTTCCCGTCATTTCATAAACTTTAACTTTTCCCATGAGTCCCAATTGTCCCAAAACTGTGTACAAAGGATATGACTCGACTTAGCAACTTATGCAAGCAACTAGATAATTGAACTAAGGGTTTTTAGGGTGATAACAATAATGCACTAAGAGTGAGTGCATATAAGGTAGGCTAAGGCGATTTGGGTGTACATTTGGGGGTGGGGTGTAAACAATGATCTTCATTGATATTCCGGAAAAATGAAACATCACGAGAACCGCGAAAAGGATAGGCTCTGAGGAGTTAACTAGGGGTATCGTGTACTAAAGATGAGTACAATGCAAAGGTGTGGGGGAATTACTCAACCGATGTGGAAGAAGTAATTATATTACGGGTATAAAACAAGGGTTATCCTAATGCCTCTTATCATTTAGTTATTCCTAACTACACAAGTGTAGTCTTACTAGCGATCTCGGGATGCATCACAAAACAAGTTCTAGAATCTAATATACTACCGGTTCACACACTAAGCATTAAAGATGAATGCTTTAATTCCTACTAATCTAAGGGCGATCCTCACATTTTGGGTGGAATTTAAGTGGTAAAGGGTTTTTGTGCTAGTCATATAACTTCCTATCCATGAGATGCTTTTGTTAAGACTAATGGCCCACTCCTATATGTCATGAAAAATTTTAAATTTGGTGCCAAAATTACCCTAACCGACATTTTCTCATGGTTTATTACGCAAATGCAATTGGACAAAGCAAATAATCAAGGATAAGCATAGTTTCAAAGTTCCCGTTTTATTTTCCCTCCCTACACTTAAACTGAACATTGTCCCCAATGTTCCCCGAAAGTATCAAAGTTATGATAATGGAAGGTAATAAAAGATGAAAGAAACTAGTATTCTCCTGATTAGCTCGGTAGGATCCGTGTAAAGTGGTGGTTATATTTTTCTTCAAGAAGAACGTTTGCGTGAAAAGCTCCTTCTCATCTTATGTATCTCCTTCTTGATAAATTAAACCTGCACACTTGAAGAAAACAAACGAAACCTTCGCGTAAAATCAGCGGTAATAATATGTATAAGACTCTACTAAACTAGGACATAATGCTTGTGGAATGGATGTTTACAGAATTTATGGAAAATTAAGACCTGGAAAATTCCAAAAAATTATAAGTAGCTCAGAAAACGAGAAAAAGTAATCAGTTATTTTTGCTCCTTCCTGACGCCGTCAGGTTGCGATCCTGACTCCGTCAGGTTATCCTGACAAACACTGGTCTGCGATTTTCTGGAAAAAATTCTGGAAAATTTACATCTTTAGAATCTGGAAAAATTTCCTGCAAAACATCCATTATGACTCGATACAAGCATTTGACTCAAACAAACACATATGTATATCTTTTAATCAATTGAAATTCTCATGTTTACGTTTCTTTTGAAAACGTGTGTAATCCTCCCTACACTTATCCTTTATGTAAAATACCTTTATATGTAATTAAGACGAGGTTAAAAACAAAATAAAGCATTTTTACAAATTTAAACATGAGATTAAGCAATTAATAAAAGATATATGACACAAACAAGCAAACAATTAAGCATGGGTTACCTCCCACGAAGCGCTTTTCTTTATTTATAAGTCTTGTAGCTAGACTCGTAGTCGTGCCCCTACGTACCGATATAAGTAAGCCTATCCTTAACAATGTCATAAGGATCAAACTTATCATTTAAGTTCCTAGTAGTACGTTTGGTTCGATATGCCTTTTCAAACTTCTCTCCATCGGGATCATAGATTGTTATCCTAATGTGCCACTCTCCATTACCATCACTAGGCTGTCTATCCCAATCCCATTTATGTTTAGGCTTCTCAACTTTCCACTTATTCATGACAAGGTTGACGGGCAAGCTTCCTAGGAACTCGGTCATCTTCCTAAATACTAAGGTGTCCTCGAACGGGTTCACTTCCATATCCCTAGCCATTTCTTTTTCATGGAAAGTTGCTTTACTAGCAAAGGCTTCATCTAGGTAGAAAGGTCGTTGGGGACCTATGAGGTTCTTATCTATCCAAGGCCCATATCTAGAAGGCGTTCTATCCAACCTAATCTCATGTGGAATTTCCTCTTCTTTGTACTACGTATGCTTTTTGACATCGTAAATTGACCTAGCACTCCCCTCTCCTACCACTATCTTGGACATCTTACAATCGATGATGGCACTAGCGGTATCTAAGAATCCTCTTCCTACTAGCAATGGGCATGTCGGGTCCTTATTCATGTCTAGCACATGGAAGTCGGCCAAAAGAGTCAACTCTCCTACGTGTACTACCATGTCTTTTATTATCCCTACCGGATATGCAACACTACCGTCCGCTAGACCTAAGATGGTTTCCGTTGGTTCTATCTTACCTAAGTTAAGGCTTCTATGGAGGGACAACGGAACAAGATTAATGCATGATCCTAAGTCGGCTAGAGCATCGAGAGGTTTGGAAGTTCCAAGCCTAAACGGAAGAGTAAATAGTCCGGGATCGTCTAACTTCTTAGGTAGATCATTTCGCACAAAGGCGGACCCATGTTTTCCAAGTTTAAGTTCTAACTCATATTTTTCTTTTAAAGCATTATAATAAGGTGCATGAGCTAAGACTTCAAGAACCGGTTTTTCTTGATGGAGTTCCTTGTACTCCTCCTCTAGATTAGGTTCGGGTTCTTGGTTGACGGGTTTCTTAAGAGTAGGTTCTACCAATGGTGCAAGGCCTTGGTACCTCATTTTGGATTGCTTGGAACCCTTGTTGATAGCATTTACCGAGTGAACCATTGGGTGTGAGGGGCATGGATGTGCACTCTCCCATGGTGAACAAGAACATGAAGTCGATGAAATCGAACTCACTTTTGGGTTCTTTATAGTATCACTTGGGAGTGTTCCAATTTCCCGGTCATTAAAGGCTTTTAAGAGGGCATCGAGCTTGTTTGTCATCTCGCCTTGTCTTTACTTAAAATCGGCTTCAAGCTTAGTTAATCGAGTTTCTTGAGATGACATGAACCTAGATGCGATTGCCTCAAGATTAGTGGGGTTCCCGGTGCTTGGAGGATTGAACCTATTAGGTGGACTAGATGAGCTTTGAGGTGTGCTTGAGTTTTGGTTCCACTTAAGGTTAGGGTGATTTCTCCATGAGGGGTTGTAAGAGTTTCCTAAGTTGTTTTGTTCGGGCTTGAAAGTGTACCACTTCTCTCCCGCTCCGTCTGTATGCGTGGAGGCGTAGTCCGCAAAAGCTTGTTCGGGGAGTCTTGTGCAATCACGAGTGTCATGGGGACCACTACATAACTCATAAGGTAGAGTGATTTTATTCACTTGATGTGAAGACTTAGGATTTTCGTAGGAGCTCATTAGGAATTTAACTTGATCTTCAAGTTCGAGCATCCTACGGTCGGGAGGTTGTGAGTCAATGGGAGGCAAGGAGATTGCCTTAACAGTTTTGGGCAGCTCACGGGGGTCATTCCAACTTTCATTGTCATAGAGAGCAAGTCCTCTATTATACCCCATGATTCTTCCGCGGTGAGATCACTAAGTTTTCCACCGGCCGCTTGGTCAATGGATCGCTTGGTGGGGAAGTTGACATGATCATAGAAAAGTTGGACTTGGAGCCAAAGATCAATGCCGTGATGAGGGACTTTATGAAGTAAGTCCTTAAATCGAGTCCATGCTTCGTAGAGAGATTCACCTTGACGTTGTTGGAACATCAAGATGTCATTCCTAAGCTTAGTGGTTCTCCCCGGTGGGAAAAATTGAGCAAGGAAGTGAGAGGTGAGATCATCCCAACTTGAGATGGAGCCGACGGGAAGTCGCTCAAGCCAATTACTAGCTTGGTCCCGTAGAGAGAATTGGAAGAGACGCAGGCGCGTGGTCTCCCGAGTAGTAGCATCGAGGTCGATGGAATCGACAATTTTAAGGAAATCCTTAAGATGCTGATTAGGATCTTCGGAACGAAGTCCATGGAATGCACATCCGTTTTGCACCAACCGGATGGTGTCGGATCGCAGGGCCATAGTTTGGGCTTGATCGGGAAGCTCAATGGTGTTCCTATAGCCTAGGTGGCTTGGTCTCGAGTATTCACCAAGAGTACGGCCTCTTGGCGGGTCATTTGGTGGTAGGTTGATGAATGGTGGTTGGTTATCACCTTCCATGATGAAAAGTGATGGGGTTTTACGAACAAAGGTCACGAAGAAGGGGGATAGACTACGAGGAAGCTAAAAAAATTAGAAAAAATTTACTTGATAGGAATCAAGCAAAGAAACCTAAACGAGGTGGACTCCTAACTAGCTATTCTATTCCCCGGCAGCTGCGCCAAAAACTTGATACGCTTACATAGCGCGTTCGGGGTCAAAGGAACTTCCTTTTCGTCGAGCAAGTTTTTCAACACCCTAGGCAGTGAACCTAATCGTTGTAGTGTAGTATTAGGGTAAGCCACGGGAATTGATATCGTTCTATAGGGGAATAGGAATGCTAGTGAGAGGTTACTACGCTAAGGTTGAGGTTGAGGAAGATTATTTTTTTATCTTTTTATATTTTTAAGGAAATGGAAAGGTACGAATCTCGGGGTTTGGATTTGGGGGGTTGGTATTTCTACCGATTACTTCTACTATCTAATTATCTAATTAACTAAGGTGAGGGTATTCTATGTCTAATTATTGTGTGCTCGTATGGTGGTTTAAAGATGTGTTTACTTAGGTTTTATTACTCTTTAATTATCTCCTATTGATGGTTGAATTGTCACGTCCTTATTCTTAATCGCATTGTGTGTCTAAGGTCGTAGGGTATGCGTTTGTCCCTACTCTTTGAAACTACCGAAGGTTATCGCCTACAAAGTCTCTAGGATTTATAAACTTTAACTCTAAGGTACTCTTCGGATGGTTTAGCCTACAACAACTCTAGGTGCTATAAACTAAGGTTCACAAAGATTAATCAAGCATTAACTACACAACGGATGACCTATAGCATTACTAGATAATTAACAATTAAGATAAGAGACAACCAATCAATATTCAAAAATTAAGTTTCATATACCCTAAGCAAACACACAAGTAAATTAGCCGGACATTGAGAACATGCAAGCATACACAATTAATGAAGTAAAATACTTATCTTGATGTAAGATAGGGTTTGAAACCCTAAAATATTGTACAAGACAGCCTTGGTTCGGTTTAGGTTTTTACTCCAAAAGACTACACACTGAAAACTAAAAAATTCGGATTCTATATATAAGATTACATTCGCGACGGCGTCACCTTTTAATTTGTGACGCCGTCGGGTCGCCGTTATTAGAGTTTCGTCTTGGCCACGTTAGTCTTGCGACGGCGTCACCTTATGATTGTGACACCGTCCCCTTCAGTCTCTGACGCCGTCTGGATCAAATCTAGGCCGTCTGAGTTGCGACGACCTACTCTTTTAAAGCCTGACACCGTCACTTGTAAATAAGCAATTTGGCTACTGAGCCGTCACAAAAGTGATGCGACCGCGTCGCAGATAACACCTGACGCCGTCCCCTTCAGTTCCAGCAGTCTGAGTGGCTCGATTCTTGACTTTGGCCATTTTCTTCGTATATTCGCGCCTTTTCATCCGAATAAGTGTCATTCCAGCATTTTGCCTTCAAGATACCTAAAAAGTGAAAAGGAACGATATTAAGTAATAACGGATACAAAATTGATCAAATAAGGGCTTAAACGACCCCTAAAAAAGGTACATTTTAAAACCTTATCAACCCCTTAAACGACACGACTTAAAATCATTGAAATTTCAACCTTTACGTGGAAACGACCCAACTTTAATGGAAATTCTATTACTCTTTTGACCATTAAAAAATGTATAAACATTCAGACCTTGAGACTATTTTTAAATAAAACTAGACTCAATTACCTTCGATACGCCAGGTGGTGCGACCCGTGACGACTTACCGTTTTAAAGATATGATTTTTCGAAAACTGACTTTGACTAGTTCTCCAACAAGTTATCCACTAGTTCTTCACTAGTTCTCCAACTATTTTAACCACTTTACAAACACTTAAACATATAATTTTTTTTCCAAAATTCTTGACCTGTTTGACTCAAAATGGGTTAAAAAGGACCTTGTCCCAAACACCACTTTTTCTGCATACCCCTTTTATGCACTTTTGACCCACTTTTCGAAAAACAGGTTCTATTACTCGAAAAGACACCAAAATTTCCAGAACTTATTAAGACCTCATATATATCATTTCCATGCATAAACATTAACCAATTGACCTTCGTAAGAGTACTTTACAAAATGACGAACATTATGTAAAATACCCGTTTTGATCCATTTTCATTACATACAACCTTTACCACTTTTGAATTACTTCAAACCTTCCAGAAATCATTAACTTACCATAATAAATCCTGTTCATAGTCATTAACCAGTTTACAACCCAAAGTGGGTATAAATAAACATTATTCCAAACACCCCCTTAAACATGACCATAAACACTTAAACCATGCTATAACATGCCGTTTGACGATGCGATTACTTCAACGACCATAACATATACCTTGAAACTTGATAACACATTTAAAACCCATTTAAGACTTGAGCTCGGTATCTACCTAAGCTCCTACTTTCTTACCAACCTTCTAACCTTCTGCACTAACAATCCTTAAGCCTTATTCCAAGCTTTACCGGCTTAGCATGAGTACCTACAAACATGGTAAACATCTAAACCGTATGCACAAGGCTTAGTAAGTAAAACGATTATAACATAATATCATAATCATTCACACATTACACGTCACAACCCGTTAATCCCTTACAATCATTAAAAGTTAACACATACCTTAAATAACTTAAAGCATCAACAATGCTTATAGGTCATAGCATCAACATACCTTAGCCTAACTCACCCTTGTCTAACTCTTCATAACTAGTTATGCCAAACTAGTCTCAAACACACTTTTACATAAGCACATACATTCCATAACCTTAACATATAATCATATAACACATAATATGATGAAAACCATATAATATCATCTTATAACTAGCTTACTTACCTTGATTTCAAACTAATGAAATCAAGAACATCATCTTCTACATCATCATTCTCCACTTTAGAAATCTAAGCCAAATCACTATACGCATAAACACATAATCAATTAATTATATCATGATTACTACAACCATTGCTCCTCCTTAAACACCTCTAGTTATAACATAATCATATAATGATTATATGATAATTAATCTCATAAATTAGTAACTTAAATCAATAAAACTTAACCTATAATCATTATGACTTCTTTAATTAGCTTATAAAGATCTTTTACCTAATTTCTCCAAATTAGGGTTCATAAACCCTAACCTCTCAAGTCACTAACTAAACTCAATAATTAAGTTACATACTTGTAGGGATGATTGATACATACCATACTCTTGAATTGAAACACTTAAACATCATCAATTTGATCATCAAGCTTCACATTTTCTCCCTCTTCTCTCCACTCATGACACACACACACACATACACATGTAAACATTCTGGAATTCTTATGATACTTTGAGAAGTATCCAGACAATTGTAGGGGATAAGTTTGGCTAATTGGCATCTTAGGTCCTTCAAGTCCATTTCTTTCTATTTTGGCCACAATAACTTTATTACTAATTTACTACTTGACAATAGTAGTCCCTTAAGTTCATTTTTCTTATGATTGTGACACATCATATTTTCTATAACTATTTACACATTATTAACACTTATAGTTTGACTATCGAGTTTGACTAATCAATCTCGTAAGTCCTTAAAAGTTATAAAAAGTCATACTCAACTATTGAAATGACATTCTTGTAATAAAATACTTAGGCCCGGTTTTAGGGTGTTATAATTCTACCCCCTTATTTAGATTTCATCCCCGAAATCTCTCGTCCAAACTAACCTCGACTTGGTCAGATCTTACCCCCATTCTTAGCACTAAGCACACTTTCATTCAAACATTACATTGTAATGAACTAAGTGATCTTGCAACACTAAGCAATAGATTCCAAAATCATTAAACCACTCTACTTCTCATTTAATTTTTTATAACCATACGGCTCTTACCAAGGTCATTATGTAATTAGAGACATCTTTACGATAACCAACATATCATATAACCAAATCTATTACTATTACATCACATTCTTATTTGCCTTATTCTAACATTTTATAAAGGGCCATGTGTCACTTAAGTAAATTTGGACTGCTTTGACTTTATATAAGTAAAAAATTAATTAATACAAAGATAACATTTCCATTTTTACTGTAGTCATCCAATTATCATATAAACACTTTGCCATAATACCAACCTTCCTTATTTCATTCTATGGATTTTCGCCAAGTATTAAGCTTCACTCGGGAAATCTTAAGTCACTTTGGCTTTCAAAATTCAATATTGACTAATACTTTTGCATTCTACTATGGTCATTCCATTATTCCATTAACATTTCCACTATAACGCTTTGTTTTCTCTACTCTTTCCATAAATTTCTCGCCAAAGACTATACGTCTTATAGGAAATTTCATCACTTTGACTTTAAAAAGTCAAATTTTAACTTATACCGTCACATTACACACAATGGTGGTAATACTAATTAGCATCTATTACCATCATTACTCACATGTTTTACCACACCACAAGGCATGTTATAACATCATTACAAATTCTTAAGCCTTTCGAGTTATACTATAGACACCTAATGGTAGGTTTCGCTTAACGTCTCAATTAAAAGTCGCATTCTAATTCTATCTCGCTTATCTTAGTTCTTATGACTTCTAACTAATACTAGTCCCCTATTTACTACTCTTCGACCCTACTCATGTCATGTCGGGAATGCATAAGCTCATTCATTTATACTTCCTCATTTACATGGAAAGGCGTCCAAATCGATGTAAATCAAGAAACATAAACTCATGGTATGACAATTCACAACTTCTTTAATTAAATGAAAAGGCGTCCCAATCCATTTAACTAAGGAATTCATAAATCGTCCTACTTATAAGCCTTTAACTTAACACGGTTATACGTATAGAAAATATATATACGTATATATTTCTAGGGCTCGTTTAGGCTCGCGAGCCTAAACGAGCCTTTTGTATAGAGCTCGGGCTCGAGCTCGATTATTAAATGAGCCCAAACTTAGGCTCGAGCTCGGGCTCGAGCTCGTTTAGGCTCGGCTCGTTTAGGCTCGGCTCGTTCGAGCTTTTTACCGATCCGATCCCGAGCTTTTCACGAGCGGCTCGGCTCGTTTCCACCCCTAGGTTTGCCTAAACCTAAAGCTCAGTGGACTCAGGATGAGAGGAGAGTGGTCAACCAGGACCAAAGACTCAAAAGTATCATTATATCATGTCTTCCTGATGATATTATGGAGTCAGTTATAAGCTGTAGTACAACTAAACAAACCTGGGATGACCTGGTCCACAGTCATGAATGCCCATCTGATACCAAGGAAAATAGGATAATGGATCTGAAACTTGAGTATAACACCTTCAGGGCTAAGGACTCAGAAACACTGTCTCAAACTTACACCCGATACAAAACTCTGTTAAATGAACTATCAAATGATGGTGTTAAGTTGTCCAAACATGAAATCAATGTTGGTTTTGTTAATTGTCTTCCTGAGAAGTGGCTGAATTTCTCCCAGGGTCTTAGGAATGCTAATCATATCCAGAATCTTGAACTTCCTGAAATTTATGGGAAATTTGTCTATGAGGAAAACCTCGTCAACAGATGATACCCTGATTTAAAGAAGTCTCAGGAAGTCAAGAAGTCCCTGACCACCACTTCAACACCAATATCTACTGCTTTTTATTCTAACAGTGTGGTTCAAGATTTTCAGGAGAAATCAGATGATGAGCCTGATGAGAGATCAAGTGAGGAGTACCTAAATGACCTGAACATCGAATTTCAGGAAAGGGCACTCCTTGCTAACTCTCGGAGGTTTATAAAAAGAAACAAAGGTTTTTCAAATGCTAAAGCAAACGAGGACACTGAATACTTTAAGTGTCACAAAAGAGGTCATTTTGCAAAAGACTGTTTTTCAAAAACAATTTATGAACCCTCTTATAAACCATTAGGGTCAAATCAGTCCTCAGGTTTTAGCAAATTTCAACCAAAAATCTACCAGTCTCATCAAAATTTTCAAAACAAATCTGATCAAAACAAAACTGTAGATTTTGAAGCTAAGTACAGGAAATTCAAAGCTAAGCTAGCACTGCTTGAGGCCACTCCCTCAGAAACAACAAACACTGTTAAATCTGTGCAGGGTAAAAACAAAGGCCTGGTTGCTGAAGTCTTCGACTGGGATGAAGAGCCAGTCTCCTCAGACGATGAAATGGGGCAAGTCAGTGCACTGATGGCTCTTTCAGAAGAGGACAAGCTAGCTGTTGGGAAAAATCATGCCAGGAATGGAGAATGGGTCAATATCACAATGAAGAAGGTAAACATTTTACTTTCTATGGATGTTGATTCTGATTGGCAGTCTTTTATGAACTATATCAATGTAGACCTTAAGTTTGTAGAAGAGCAACGATTAAATCTTTTTTCAAAGTACAACAAGTTAAGTTTTGAATTGAATAAGTGTAGGGATGAACTGCTTCTTTTAAAACAAGCTAAGCTTGAGGCTGTCAGACTGAAAATTCAAAATACTGAACTAGTTAAAAGAAATCAGGCTCGAAAGAAAAAGATATCATTGAAAGTTGGACTGCTAAAAATCCTAGGGTCTTTGATGTTGTGGGTGCCCCCAGTAGCAAAAAGAGAGTCATAGGTGAAGATCATCTCCCTGATTCTCACAACAAATACCAGAGTCAAAAGCCCTTTGTGTCTGGTGACATGATTACCAATGTGTTGACTACTCCCAAGCCCAATGATTGGATTGAACGAGTTAACCCTGAAAGTAAGCTTCCAAATTTCGATTCTGGAAGAATACTAGAGCCTGAAAGCCAAGCTCTAAAGAGCATGCTTGGACTCCCTGATGTGCCCAGTAGTACTGAACACATCTCTGAGTCTGAAGCAGAATCTCAAGCACCGCTTCCTCCCCTGAAATCTCTTCAGGGTGCTACACCAAGCTCTGAGCTTACTCTAATGCAATTCAATCCTCACTCACCTAAAGAAAGGTCTGGACTTGGTAGAACCATCCTGAAAAGACCAACAAAACCAATTCAACTAGATTCAACTCCCACTGAGACTTCCACATCTTCAGTCCCCACTGAATCAGACCAAATTCAGCAACTGACCGAACTTGTGAGGAAACTGACTGATAAGATGGAATCCATCAAAAAAGCTCCTGATTCAATCAAGGAAACAAAGTCAGTCACCTCTAGTTCATCAAGGTCTAAATCCACAATTAAGCCCAAGCAGAAGTGTGATCTATGCCATTATACCAGTCATACCACTGATAATTGCTACAGATGCCTTTTTTGTATGATCTGCAAAAAGGATGATCACAGAACTTCTGATCACTTACAATATGTAAGTTCACTCAGTAAAGCAAACTATACCAATGTTGGTCATCAGTATGCTTCAACCTCTAAATCAGCTCACAAGTATAGAGCAAAACCCTTTCCTCCTTGCCCACACTGTGGCTTCAATGATCATCATCAGGATGATTGTCTCATGAACACATGCTGTGATATTTGTGGGAATCCAGCTCATGAGACATCTCAGCATGACAGTGTCATCCAAGCAAGGAGAAGTTCCAAACAACCCCGAATCAGCGAGACATCCTCAGTCACCAAATGCAAAACATGTGGTAGCACAATGCACTCAACCACTGACCATGAGTCAATTGCCAAATTCAAGCAGACCTTTAGACCCAAACCCACTAGTATGTGGGTCAGCAAGAGAAACTAATCCAGTTTACTATTTGTGCAGAGACACGCCAGGGAGCCTATTTGGCATCTAGATAGTGGATGCTCAAGAAGCATGACTGGTGTTAAGGAGTATTTGCACAAGTATGTAAAGGAACCAGGACCCAAGGTAGTATTTGGTGATAACTCATCATGTCCCACCGAAGGTTATGGTACAGTATACTGCAATGGAATAGTTTTCTCTAGAATAGCTTATGTCAATGGTCTCAAATACAGTCTCATCAGTGTTAGTCAACTCTGTGATGCTAAGTACATTGTGCAATTCAATGACAAACAAGGCACCATTTTCAATGCCAACAAAGAAGTTGTTTTGATAGCTCCTAGAAGAGATGATGTGTATGTCTTAGACATGTCAACACTCTCTCAAGATGGAACTTGTCTCTTTGCCAAAGCCACTGAAACTGTCAACTGGCTGTGGCACAAGAGACTCTCTCACTTAAATTTCAAAAACACCAACAACTTGGCAAAACAAAACAAAGTCCTTGGCTTACCATCACTGGTTTTTGCAAAAGATAAACCATGGTCAGCCTGTGAAAAAGGAAAATACCATAGAGCATCTTTCAAAACAAAACAAAATTTCTCCATCAAAAGCTGCCTTCACCTCTTGCACATGGATCTCTTTGGACATGTCAGTCCTAGATCAATCCAGCATGAGAAGTATACGCTTGTCATTGTTGATGAGTTTTCAAGATACACTTGGGTATACTTTCTTTCCAAAAAGAGTCAGGCAGCTGATACAATAATGTCATTCATCAGGAAAATTGAAAACCAGAATGACATTACTGTTAAACAAATCAGAAATGACAATGGTACTGAGTTCAGAAATCAAGAGCTTGAGAATTTCTGTGATGAAAAGGGAATCTCCCAAAAATTTTCATCTCCTTACACCCCTGAACAAAATGGGGTAGCTGAAAGGAAAAACTGAACTCTCATTGAGGCTGCCAGAACTATGTTAAATGGCTCAGCACTCTCAAAGCATTTCTGGACTGAAGCAGTCAAAACAGCCTGTTACACTCAAAACAGGTCTATCATTGTCAAAAGACATAACAAAACCCCATATGAGATATTCAAAGGTAGACTTCCTGATATAAGCTACTTTCATGTGTTTGGGTGTCCTGTGTTCATTCACAATCACAAGGATCACCTAGGAAAATTTGATGCAAAAGCTGATGATGGATATTTCCTAGGTTACTCACTGATCTCTAAAGCCTTCAGGGTGTTTAACACCAGAAGACAACAAGTTAAGGAAACCTTTCATGTCACCTTTGATGAAAGTTCAGAAAGCATCAGATTTACCAATACCTCAGTGGAGGAAATAGGAATTGAAAACTCATCAAGATATCCTCCTGATGAGTTCAACACTGAAATCAATTCCTTATATCAAGATGATGCTGACATCTCATACTATGTCTTACCCCACAACCTTCCTCAACCCACTATCAGTGAATTCATTGATAATCAATCAGTCCCTACTGGGATAGGTAATACTAAACCAAATGTTCATGAACCTGTGATTCAAGAACCCCAACCTGAAAAAAGCATCTCAACAAATGATCTAAATGATTATGTGGCTCCTACATCTGAACTCACTCCTGAGTTTCCAGTGACCTCTTCTAGCTCAGATCCTAGACCACAAAGTAAGTGGACAAAATCTCAAGATATTGAGCTTGTAAACATCATTGGTGAACCCACTGAAGGCATGCTCACTAGAAGCATGGCTGCTAAGTTAACTGCATCTTCAGCCAGTGAATGTCTATATGCTGATTTTCTATCAGAAATAGAACCCAAAAGTGTCACTGAGGCTCTAAAACATCCGAGTTGGGTTCAGGCTATGCAAGAAGAACTTTAACATTTTGATAAAAACAAGGTTATGACCTTGATCAAATGTACTAAGGATGTCGTTGTCATAGGAATGAAGTGGGTTTTCAGAAACAAAAATAATGAAAACGGCACTGTCATTAAAAACAAAGCCAGACTTGTAGCCAAAGGTTACAGTCAACAAGAAGGCATTGACTATGATGAGACATTTTCTCCTGTTGCAAGAATGAAAGCCATTAGGATCTTTCGTGCATATGTTACCTACATGAACTTCAAAGTTTACCAAATGGATGTAAAAAGTGCATTCCTGAATGGTGAACTCAAGGAAGATGTGTATGTTCAGCAACCTCCTGGCTTTGAGAGTAGTGAATTCCTTGACTATGTCTGTAAGCTTGACAAAGCCCTTTATGGACTTAAACAAGCTCCCAGGGCATGGTATGAAACTCTCTCAGCCTTCCTGATTTAAAACAAGTTTGTCAGAGGAAAGATAGACAACACATTGTTTATCTACAGGACAAAGCAAGATGTGATACTGGTCCAAGTATATGTTGATGATATCATCTTTGGCTCAAAAAACTACACTCTTTGCAAACAGTTTGAAAAACTGAATACAAAGAAGTTTGAAATGAGCATGATGGGTGAAATCACATACTTCCTTGGACTACAAATCAGGCAAACTGATAAAGGAATCTCCATCAGTCAAGAGAAGTACACCAGAAATTTCTTAAAGAAATATGAGATATCTGACTATGCCTCAGTGAATACACCAATGGTCCCTCCTAACAACCTTGGACCTGATCTCACTGGCAAATCAGTCAATCAAACCCATTTCAGGGGGATTGTTGGCTCACTGATGTATCTTACTACTTCCAGATCAGACATACAATTCTCAGTCTGTCTAATAGCAAGATATCAGTCCAATCCTAAAGAATCCCATCTCACTGCAGCCAAAAGAATCCTCATATACCTGAAGGGAACTCCAAGCCTTGGACTTTACTATCCAAAGTGCTCAGGGTTTGACCTCAAAGGGTATTCTGACTCTGATTATGCTGGCTGCAACATGGACAGAAAAACTACCTCAGGGTCCTGTCAATTTCTTGGAGAAAAACTGGTTTGTAGGAGTGCTAAAAAGTAACAATCAGTGGCTATGTCTTCAGCTGAAGTTGAGTATGTGGCTGCTGCAGGGTGCTGTGCCAATGTTTTATGGATGAAAAGTCAACTCATTGACTATGACATCCATTACAAAATGGTACCCATCTTCTGTGATAACACCAGTGCTATTGCAATCTCCAACAACCATGTCCTTCACCAAAGAACCAAACACATTGATATCAGATATCACTTCATCAGGGACCACATAATGAAAGGAGACAAAGAGCTTCATTTCATCCCCACTGAATATCAACTTGCTGATATCTTCACAAAACCCTTAGATGAACCTACCTTCAGGAGACTGAAAGCTGAATTGGGAATGCTAGACATTGAGAGTCAGCAACCTGAAAACCAATCCCAATCTCAGTAAGTTTTCTCTGAAATGGTTCATTCTCCCTGAACAAAACCCCAAAACAAGCTTCTCACTGAATGAGTAAGACTCATTCAAGGACCCTGACTTTAGATATTGAGCAGTGAATGAGTAACTAAATGCACCAAGTATTAGTTACTTAAATGTCCTAGGTTGGTCAGCAAACCAATTTAATATGGGAATATATGTCTCTTTATCTTACTGTCATCAAAGTCAAGGGTCTCTCAACACCTTACCTCATCCCACTTGGCATTAAATGCCTCCTCTCACATGAAATATCCTAAGGATATTTTATTACTGCAGAATGCACTTTTACTGTGCACTGCAACTGTTCCCTTGAAAACCGGGAAACTACTGCGGGTAGTGGAGTAGGTGGCATTAAATGAGGTAAATAAAACGTTTTCAAAACTGACTTTACAAATCCTCTTTTATGCAAAAATTACCCCTCTCACCACTCTATAAATACCCCTCTCAAAACACCAAAAAAAAACACACAAAGAATTTCTGCATCTAAACTCTGTCAAAATCACTTCTCAAACCCAGAAATCTTTATGTTTTTAATCCTCAAAACAGTTTTTCACTAAAATATTCTTTGTAATCAATTTACAAAAGGTTTTTCATCACAAAACTTAAGAGATTTAAAACTCTTTGATTTTTCTTGTCAAGAAAACTTTTCAAAACCCTAAAACTTTTAATGGAAATGGCAAGAACACAATTTCTTCAGTTTGCACCACAGTGGGTAGGAGATCTAAGTAATGTTGAATTTAAAACAAACAATGTTATATGCACTTTTGAATACCCTCCTGATGACCCAGCCTATAAGGACATCATGAAGTTTTTATTCAACTGCCCACTGAAAACGGCCTTTACTCAATCCCCTTCAATTCTGTACCAAAACCTCCTTAGGGAGTTTTGGGCTACAGCAGTGGCCTATGACCCGACACCCTCTACTGATGAGACTGACCTACGACCACTCAAGGAGTATCTCATCAAATTTAGTCTTTTTAACGGGGAAAAGTCAGTCACCCTGGATTATAAAACATTTTGTACTTCAACAGGGTTAGACTATAATTCTGGGAACTATGTTGCCCATCCTGAACCCTCCACTGTTAAGGATGGGTTAAAACAAATTGTTTTTGATCCAAAGTTTTTGGACAGAACCCCAGTCACCAAGAACTCATTTCCTGTGGCTTGGAAGATCCTGTTCACATTTGTGATTCAGGTTCTCGGAGGGAATCACTCATCCACTGAACAAGTTAACTCTATTCAGTTGATGGTGGCATATTGCTTGATGAATGGGGTCACTGTCGACATTGGGGCGATCATTTACAGTGATCTCGTAACCAAGCTACTGAGCAAAACTAGGACTAAATACGTTTCGTATCCTAGGTTTGTCTCATGTGCTTTACAAGTGTTACTGGGTTGTAATTACCATCAGGAATACAAATACACTGCTTTACCTGGTATCCTAAGTCAATCAAACTTTCAAAAAGACCCATCCCAAGTCATTGAAATAGAATTGACGGCCCATATGGTTGTTGTAAACAACCAAAGGGACTCAGTGTCTCCAAACCCTGCTCCTAAAAAGAGAAAGGGGAAGTCTCAAACTGGGACTAAGACCAAACCCAAGTCTCAGGGCCCTGAGACTTCTGGAGCACAGCCTAAAAGGCAAAGAAAGCCCCAGACTGAACATCCACCTAAGGGAGACCAAACATCATCCACCCTGGTGACAACGAAGGACACTGATACATCACAGTCAGTGCCCTTGGTCCCAACTACTACTCCCCAAGATCCAGAGGGAAACATACAACCCGCTGGTAGAGGAGCGCCTTCCACACTGCCCAAGGATGACACTCGCAAATCGCAGCGTTTGTCTGAGGGCCAACTGAATGATCCCAAAGACTCAGAGGGAATTGAACAACCCGTTGATAGAGATATCACTGCCACTGCTTCTAGGGATAGCACTGGGAATCACCCACCAGTGCTTGAAGGAGCAACGGGGGACAAAGACTCAGAGGGATTAACACCACCCGCTGATATGGAACCCATTACCACCACTGGTCTCTTAACAGTTGCTGAGGTTAATGAAATTCTTTTCTCTGATGAAGAACTGGCTGACAGTGAAGATGATATACTTTCAGCAGGAGAAGAAATGGACGCTGATGTTCAAACACAAGAACAAGAGCATCAGCCTGATCCACAAAATCCTGAAGAGTCACCTTTCAAGCCTGAAGATAATGACTCTGACTCTTCTTCTTCCTCCTGTCCTGAAGAATTCAGAAAGTTTGACAACACTCTTCTACTGACAGAAAGACAACTGGTTATGTGGATCACTAAATCTTCAAGGAAGCTATATTCTGGTGTTATTGAAACTTTATGGGATCAACACACTGAAGCAGCTGCCAGTTGTTTAGATCTGAAAGCTGAGGTCCAAGCTTTTGATGCAAACACTGACGAACACAGGGATCTCATGTACCAACATCTTCACAGACTGGATGAAAACCTGGTTAAATTTCTCAAGCACCTTCAGGGTTGTGGCACAAAGATAGATGAAATCAGGGATTCTGTCAAAGAAGACCCAGCACTCAACTCCAAAGTGCTGGAGGCTACTGAGGCGTACTTGAAAAATTCCTCCAGCCTCACTGAACTAATCGACATGCTCAAATCTGGCAATGTTCAGGGTCTTCAGTCTTCAGTCCAGTCTCTTCAGGCTACACTGGGTTCTTTGGATACTCAAGTGACTACTTTGGCTAAGGCATCATCTTCTATGGCTTGGAATCTTGGGCTTAGAATGACTGCTTTGGAACTTTCTCAGGCTAATCTGGCAGAAAAAGTCACAGGTCTTCAAAAGGATACAACTGACATTAAGGCTATGGTCACAGAGATCTACCAAGCCTTCAACGGTCAAGCGACTCCAACTCCCCCAGTGTCCGAGACAACTCTTGCTCTCACTGATGTTGCAACAACAGTTGAGGGGGGAAGGCCACTGAAGAAACTCTCTCTCACACTGAGGGGGAGCCAGCTCAACCAGTCTCAGCAACACATATATCTTCAGTCCCACCAACAACAACAATAATGACAATGACAGTGGCAACACTCATCATGATAACAACACCTCCCTTGGTAGCATCATCTTCTTTAGGCCAGGATAAAGGAAAGGCCATAATGCAAACACCGTGCCTGAGAAGATTCCCTATATGATCGGCAACACTCAGTACATGCTCACTCCACAACAGCTAAGTGCCTATCTTGAAAAGGAAGAAAGGAGAAAGATACTAGCTAAGGAAGAAAGAAAGAGCAAAGAAGCACTGGTACAAGTTGTTGCTGAGGAAGCTGAGAATATTGGAATTGATCCTAAGAAGCTTCAAAAGGGTCAGGCAGGACAGAAGTTCAAGGATGCTCAGGCTGCTCAGATGGCTGAAATGAGAAAGAAGTTAGATGAAAAGAACAAAAGAGCTGCAGCCATCAGGCAAGAAAGAATTGACCACTACAACTGGTCAATGACAATCATAAGGATGCCTGAGAAAATCACTGATGTAAAAATCAACCCCAAATCCAAACCACTGGCAATGAATGTCTACAGGGGGGATGATAAAAGACATTTTGAGGTTCATGATCCAATGAAATTCACTGACTTTGGGATCACTGAACTCGATGAGCTTGGTCCAATCATTGCAAAGAAGCAGAATGTTGTGGTTAAGGAGCTGATGAAAAACCTCAGCAAAAGGTATGAAAGACTGAGGGAAGCACCAACACAGCTGGGGATTCAGCCAACCTTAACTGCACCACAAGGATCTCAGTCTCAGCCAGCTCAAGGCAAAAGAAAGAGGATTGAGTCTGAGCCTGAGATCAAAGTGCCTGGCCTGGAATGCAATAGGGAGCTACCAGAAGGAGTAAAGTTTGTCAATTGTCTTTTCATTGAAGAGCCTGAAAGAGGACTCTTCTTTATAGATGTCTATGGAAACCCATCATTCCAAAGATGGAGTGACATTGACCTTGCAAGAGTGTCTACAATGGCAAGTTATCTACCAGTGGCCTCTCAGATCCAAACCCCAGCAAACGTCAGGTTCTGCAATGACCTGAATGCTAAGATAAGAGAGTACCCTGATAAAGAAACACTCCTCAAGAAGAAACCAAAGCTTGAAGCACTGGGAATCCACATTGAGTGACATCTTGTTTTATCTTTTGTACTAGTAATAGGAACTTTGTAATTGATCAATAAACGATGTATGTTTTGTTAAAATATTCAGTGTTCCTTATTATGTTCATTAGTACATTCAGTGTAAGAAGAAGCCATTTGCTCACTTACACTGATCAAACACTTAGGCTATTTGTATATCCAAATAGGGGGAGACTGTTGGGTTCAGTAAATACCCAAACCCCTTAAGTCTAGGATTTGAATAGAAAATACCCTAAGTGTTTAGGCCGTTAAACACTAACAGTGTTAGGAATTAGAAATTCCAGGTATTAAAGATTCGGTCACCTCAAGTATATGTAATCGTTAGAAAGCTCGTAGTCATAGTTATTTTATGTTAAGTAGTATTTAGTTAAGTAACACCGTGGAGGACGGACGGGTCTTTACCCACTGTATGCCTGATCCACAGCCCGTTGTGTGGCGTTTTATGTAAGACTATAAATACTCTCTACCTCCCAAGGTAGAGAGTTGGAGCTTATAATAATATCATTCACTTTCTCTCACTAAGTTCCCTAAACCTCTAACTTTCTCTCTCTAGAATTCCACTTATACGCCCACTTTGTGTTATGGTTTGATGTGTAAGTGAAAACCAATCTATTACAATTGGTATCAAGAGCCATGGTTAGATCATATCTTGCACATCTTTGGATTTCTAGTGGTTTTTAGGTGGTTTTTGAGTTTGAAAAAGTTTAGTGGTTTGTGCATCATTTGGTTGATTTCTTGTGTTAAAGCTTGGATTTTGTTAGTACTTTTATGTTTAGAATCATCACAAGTGTTTAGGTTTTCATTTGGTAAGCTTGAATCATTTTGGTTGGGTTGTTTTTGGATTGAAAAGTGATGTTTGTGATGTTTTCTTGCTAGCGACTTGACCTACGGATTTCTTTCTTGCTAGCGACTTGCTTTACATTTTTGTAGCGAGTTGCAGTTAGTGGAGTTAGCGACTTAGACCTAGCGACTAAAGTACAAGTAGTGGATGCTCCACTACGGGTAGCGACTTGGTGTTAGCGAATTGGTAAGTAGCGAGTTGCTATTTAGCGACTTGATTCCTTAGCGACTTGTATCTTAGCGAATTGCTGCCAAAATTTTGCTAACGACTAGAGGCTTAGCGAGTTGCTATTTAGCGACTTGTCTTTTGTTTAGCGACTTGGGATTTTAGCGACTTGGTGGAATAGCGAATTAGAAGATAGCGACTTGGTGCATAATTTTCTAGCGACTTGGGTGATTTCTTTACGGTTTTCTCTTGATTTAGTAAAATCCCGTGAAAAAATCTATTTCCCGGTTTAATCATAGAGTTATAAAATCCCGTTTAATTTGTCATCATGTCTACCAACGTTTCTACAATCATCTCCACTGTTGCCGAGGATGTTCAAGCAGCTGGTTCAGATACTCGTCCACCCATGCTTGACAGAACTGACTACGATTCTTGGGCTCAACGAATCAGATTGTACTGTCTTGGAAAGGAAAATGGTGTCAACATTCTCAAATCCATTGATGAAGGACCGTATCGAGTTGAGACGACTAGAGATGTACTTGATACTGCTGAAGATGGAACTCTGATTTACGGAATGGACAGACCAAAGATGTATGATGAGCTTGATGATAAGGAGAAAAAGAGATTCGATGCTGATATCAGGGCTTCTAACATTGTTCTTCAAGGTCTTCCTAAAGACATCTACAAGCTGATCAATCACAACACCGAAGCAAAGGCAGTATGGGATAATGTCAAGATGCTTCTCTCAGGTTCTGAATTAACTATGGAAGATAGAGAATCACAACTCTATGACGAATTTGAACACTTCAAGATGAAACCAGATGAGAGTGTCTATGAGTACTATGTGAGATTTCATAAGCTGGTGAATGATATGAGGAACATCAGAATGACTATGCCTAACATTCAGCTGAACTCAAAATTTGTGAACAACATGAATCCCGAATGGCACAAGTTTGTCACCTCTGTGAAGCTCACTAAAGGATTGAAGAATACAAACTATGAGAAACTCTATGCCTTCCTCCTTCAGAATGAGAGACATGCTATGTTTGAAAAAATGATTCTTAATCAGTTCAAAACCAACCAGGGAGAGACAAGCTCATCTAATGACTCAACTGCCTTCTACTCAAACATCGGAATCACAACCAAAGCCTCACTAGTCATACCCATGGGTAATGGTAATCACAAACTCATTCCTGATCCTATGTTCAAACAAGCTGATGCTGATGCACACGTGGGTAACATCATTAATCAACTAGCTCTTCTGATTAGTCAAAACATGAATTCTCTCCCACAAACCAACAACAACCTCAGAACAGCATCTAACCCACACAATCAAGCTACTGTTAAAGATGGGAGGATCGTGGTGCAACCAGTTCAGGAAAGACAGTATGATCAGGGAAGAGGTGGAGCTGGTAGAGGTTATGTTGGTAATCAGAATCGAGGAAGGAATGGTAATCAAGGTCAAGCTAAGCCGATCAAATGTTATAACTGTGGTGGTGAGGGACACATTGCAAGGAACTGCACATCTCCAAAACGTCCACAGAATGCTGATTACTTCAGAGATAAGATGCTGCTTGTACAAGCTCAGGATAATGGTGCTGCTTTGGATGAAGAGGAATTGTTGTTTCTTGCTGAGGGCAATGCCAAGACCTATGATGCAGATGTGGATGAGCAGCCTATTCAGGAGATAGGTCACAATCATCAGAATGCCTTTCAAGTCGCTGATTGTGATGCATACGACTCTGATGTGGATGATGGACCTACTGCACACACAATTTTTATGGCTAGCATTTCTCCAATGGTTTCTCCCAAGGTCTCTTCTTCACCACAAGCTGGCCCATCCAAAGACAAACTCATCTCAGAGGTATTAAAACTATACGATGATGCTGATGTGCAAAAGATGCATGACAAAGTACTATCAACTGAAACTATTGAATCAAATATTGAAAATATGGGTAATATCAATGTTGTCCCATATGATCAATATGTGAAACAAAGTGAAAGTGAAGTTGTACCAAGTGATGCATATTCTGCAGTCAACAATGACTATGTTTTTGATGAATACACTGCATGTGCCCCTGATGATTCTGTAATTTCTGAACTAAATGCCTATAAAGAACGTGTTGCTATTTATGAACAACGTGCAAAATTTGAGTTGACCACTCGTGAGCAGGAAATGGATGATCAAGTGCGTATAATCATTAGAAAAAGTAATTTTAGAGAAGAAGTATTAAAACAAGAGTTAAATTCCTTGCAAGAAAAGCTTTCTAAAACTGCTAAACAAAAACAAGAACTTCAAGAAAATGTGAAAATGCTTAAGCAAGAATTTAATGCAAAGGAATCAAAACTCTTGAAAGATTTTTCTAATCTGAAAACTTTGAAAAACAAACTTGAAAACAAGTTGTACATACAAGGGAACACCATTCAGACTGCTCACATGATCACTAAGCATAGAGTTCTAAGCGATAAGCATAGTGTTCCCATTATAGATAAACCCAACCCTGAGTACGGGAAGATAGCAAAAGCAGCTCAAAATGTGATCTATGATGGCAATGAGATTCTTAAACCTAGACAAAAACCTAGTTGCTTTGAGTGCATAGAGGAAGATAAGAAATTAGATGAAATCACTAGGGAGAAAATGAATAAGAAACTAAATGATCCTAAATGCAAAGAGAAGAAAGTAATTACCACTCCTCATGACTACAAAAAGGAGAATTGGATCTCCTTGAACATGTTTAAACCCCAAACATTGTTGACTCCCGAACAAGTGTTCTCCCAATACTGTTGAAACAAACCCTCTCCTTAGGAAAATGCCTAAAGCAACTGTGTATCCTCCCAATACACCAATGCATCTAGTTCCTAGAACGATTGCTACTAAAAGCAAGATCTTAATCAGTCAATATGTTATTTTTCAACTATTTGTTGATTTTGAGAAAACTTGTAAGAAAAGGATCACACCCACTGGGATTGCTGAAGGGGAAAGGGGTTTTGAACAAACAAAAGAATGCTATTTAACTGAGGTCATGCCTTTCTTTAAACTTCTAAAAGATCACTTTGAGAGTCTTAAAAAGGGGATAGAAACTGATATTAAGGGAATGGAAAAGGAATTTGATGCAATGATAGTTGAAGTTAGTGACTATGAGCGAGCACTAAAATATAATGAGATTGAGAGGAAGAACTTGCATACACTAAATGAGAACCTGATTTCTGAATGTATTGCTCAAGATGTGTTTTTCACTGCTACAAATTGTTCCATTAATGCTTCCCAATTTCATGAATTATTTGTTGCCCTGAAAGTCTCCCATGATCGTGTCATTGAGCTTGAAAAAACTAATTCTGAACTAAACGAGAAAATTGAACTGGATGATCACGACAATTTGGTTAAACATTTTTCTAAACTAGAAGTTGAGCATTTTAATTTACAACTAAAATATCAACATCTTAAAGAAAATGTCAAAACTTCAAATATCAAGACATCCTCAGATGCTCCAGAGTTTGATGCAGTTTTTCAAATTAACAAACGTGATGAACAGATTCAAGCTCATTGCAACACGATCAGAAAGTTGAAAGCCCAAATCTCTCAATTAAAGGGTCAAACGAACAATATGACAGGCTCCCAAATGCCTCCTCCTTTAGATTCTCAGAATTCTCAAACGTTTCATCTTCAAAACCTAGTAAATGCATTACAAAAGGAAAACGAAAGTTTTCTAGAAGAAAATGAAAAGGTTAAACGTCATTTCAATGAGTTATTTGAATCAATAAAGGTCACTCGTAACAAAAATAACGAACAAACAGCTTCATTGCAAAAGGAAATTGAGAATCTGAAGAGTCAGGTAAAAGGGAAAATGCCAATGACCAATGGGGAGAATGGTGTATCAAAGGTTCACTCTTGTAATAAATATGCTTTGTCTGTGAAATATGTCCCTCCTCATCTCAGGAACAACAAACTTGCTGTTCAAACATACTTCTCATCCCTTAAGGATTGCCTAGAATGTCTGCGTGAGATTGTTGAAGAGGATAAGTTAGAGAAACCTCATGATAATGCAATTGGACATGCATGCTTATATGCCAAACGATCTCAAGAAATCCTAGAATGCTTGATCACAATATGCCCAAAGTCCTTAGGTGAGAGAGTTAATCCTTTGATTCCATGTTCGATGCCTAATGCCAAGTATGATATTCATTCGATGCCCAATGTCTTGAATGTGAACCTTAGTGTGCCTTTAAGTAGTTCAGATTACAGATCTGTCAATGCTAAGAAAGAGAACTCAAGTGTGCCTTCTAGGAGTACAAATCCCAGCACTTCTAGTTTTAAGAAAGTGAACCTTAGTGTGCCTGCATGTAGTTCAGATCCCAGCACATCTAAACAGGTGATGCAAAGAGTAGTAAAACCAACTAATGTTCTCATTCCCTCTACAGGAGTAATCAGTGACATTAAAGGGAGCAGGTCAAAGTCTCAAGACAATACAAGGAATTATAGGACCTCGCAAGCTAAGAATGTGCACTGGAAAAGAGTAGAAGAACAATCTAGGAACTTTAAGCTTGAACCGAATAAAACGAATCGTGTTGATTCTAGTATTAGCCATAGGCGTACTGTAATTAATTCGAATTCTGATACTATTTGCAAACCTTGTATTGATGTCTGCTTGAATTCTGTTTCTAATCATGAATGTGGTGTTAATGTTTTGCCTAATGATGTTAATTGTCTAGTTAATATTGTTAATGCTAAAATTCATGCTAAGAAGGCTAAAAGGCAAAAACGAAAGAAAGTTAGAAAATAATGGAAACCCACAGGAAGAACATTTAGTAAGATAGGCTATTATTGGATACCTGTTGGTCATAAGAATAATCAGACAATGCCCATTAGAAAATGGATGCCTACTGGTAGAACTATTCCCTTAAGAAGTGAGCACACTGTGAACAGGGCTAATACAGACACTAGTACTGCATCTATTCACAATGATTCCATTGCCTTAATTTCTGATATGAATGCTTCTATTTCTGATGTGGGTGTTCCAACCATTGTTACTAACCAAATGGAACCCATTCTTGCATGGGGATCCCAATTATCCAGTTATCCATTCTTGTCTGTGTTCAACTGCAGATCGTTCAAATCGTTCTGTGGTACCTGGACTCAGGCTGTTCCAAGCATATGACTGGTGACCGGTCACGGCTCATGAACTTCGTGAGCAAATTTATCGGGACAGTTAGATTCTGGAATGATCATTTCGGTGCTATTATGGGTTATGGAGACTATGTTGTTGGCAAAAGTGTTATCTCCAGGGTTTACTATGTAGAAGGTCTTGGTCACATCTTGTTCTCTGTTGGTCAATTATGCGATTCTAATCTAGAAGTAGCCTTCAGAAAACATACCTGCTTCGTTAGAGAACTTGATGGTAAGGAACTTTTAAAAGGTTCACGTGGTTCAAATCTATACACCATCTCTATCGAAGATATGATGAAGTCTTCTCCAATTTGCTTACTGTCAAAGGCCTCTAAAATAAAGTCTTGGTTATGGCATTGTCGTCTCAATCACTTGAACTTCGGTACCATCAATGATCTCTCCAGAAAGGACTTAGTTGTAGGTTTACCTAGACTCAAGTATGAAAAGGATCATCTTTGTTCAGCATGTCAATTGGGAAAAAGCAAGAAGTATGCCCATAAACCCAAACCTACTAACTCTGTCATAGAAGTTCTTCATATGATTCATATGGATTTATGTGGACCAATGAGGGTGCAGAATATCTTTGGGAAGAAATATGTGTTAGTTGTGGTTGATGATTACTCTAGATTCACCTGGGTCAAGTTCTTAAGGACAAAGGATGAAACTCCTGATATCATCATCAAACTCATCAAACAGCTGCAGGTTCGACTTAACAAAACAGTCAGAATAATCCGAACAGACAATGGAACTGAGTTTGTCAACAAACAACTCAGTGAATTTTATGAAAGCATTGGAATCAGCCATCAAAGAAGTGTTCCACGAACTCCTCAACAGAACGGTATAGTTGAAAGACGAAATCGAACTCTTGTAGAAGCCGCTAGAACAATGTTGATTTACTCAAAGGTTCCAATGTTTCTCTGGGCTGAAGCTATTGCCACTGCATGCTACACACAAAATCGTTCCCTGATTCACATTGTTCATGGAAAAACTCCATATGAACTTGTCCACAACAGAAAACCTAATCTCTCTTTCCTTCGTGTGTTTGGAGCATTGTGTTATCCAACTAATGAGGGACAAGACTTAGGCAAACTTAGAGCTAAATCAGACATTGGAGTATTTGTAGGGTATGCACCAAACAAAAAGGGATACCGAATCTACAACAAAAGAACCCGAAAAATCATGGAAACAATTCACGTTACGTTTGATGAGCTGACCGGTCAAATGGCTCCTGGACAATCCAGTTCAGGACCCGCTCTTCAAAGCAGTCCCATTGGTTCATCCCTTGTACCTTTTTCTTCTCCAGCAACTCCATATGTACCTCCATCTGAAGATGATTTAAAGAAATTGTTTGATCCTATGTTTGATGAACTTTATGACCCAAGTACTAATGAGGTGTCGATTCCTACAACAGAGGCTGCTCATATTCCTGTGGATGAAGTCAATCCCTCAGTCTCAATATCTTTAAGTCAAGATGCACCTGCTGCTGATCCTTCAGTCTCATCAACAAATCATCATTCTTCAAATGTACATAATGGAACTGTTTTTGGCATCAATGATGAAGTTAATCCCTTTGCTACCCCTGAAGATGCTCTATTTGAAAACACATTTGCTCCTGAATCATCATCAGAACCATCTTCTTCAGGAGACATCGACTCTGCTACCTCAGTCCCTCAACAACTGCCACATGAACACCTTAGAAAATGGACTCACGATCATCCACTAGACAACATCATTGGAAATCCCTCTCGTCCTGTATCAACATGGAAACAACTTGCAACCGATGCCTTATGGTGCTTCTTCAACTCCGTACTATCTAAGATTGAACCAAAAGATGTTAAAACCGCCATGAATGAAGATAGCTGGTTCAATGCCATGCAAGATGAAATTCATGAGTTTGATCGACTTGATGTATGGGAGTTAGTACCTTCTCCAGACTGTGCTATGATCATTGCTCTTAAATGGATCTTCAAAGTGAAACTTGATGAGCATAGTGATGTGTTGAAGAACAAGGCTCGATTAGTTGCTAAAGGATACCGTCAAGAGGAGGGTATTGACTTTGAAGAATCTTTTGCTCCAGTTGCTCGAATCGAGGCAATCAGAATCTTTTTGGCTAATGCTGCCAGTAAGAACATGGTTGTCTATCAGATGGATGTGAAGACGGCATTTCTGAACAGAGACCTTAAAGAAGTCGTCTACGTCAGCCAACCTGAAGGATTTGTAAATCAAGAGCATCCTACTCACGTTTATCGTTTGAAGAAGGCTCTTTAAGGTTTAAAGCAAGCTCCAAGGGCATGGTATGATACACTGTCAAAGTTTCTTCTATCAACCGGATTTAGCAAAGGAGCAGTTGATCCAACATTGTTCACCAGGAAGTCAGACAAACATTTAATTCATGTTCAAATTTATGTTGATGATATTATTTTTGCCTCGACAGACCCAATGGAATGTGATCGTTTTTCAAATGAAATGAGTTCAAAATTTCAAATGTCAATGATGGGACAAATGTCATTTTTCTTGGGATTACAAATTTCGCAAAGTCCCGGAGGCATTTTCATAAATCAATCTAAATATGCAACTGATATCTTAAAGAAATTTGGATTTGATTCAAGTGACCCTGTTGACACTCCCATGATTGATCGAACCAAACTAGATGAGGACCACTCAGGGATCATGATTGACCAAACAAAATATCGTAGTATGATTGGATCCCTGATGTACCTCACAGCTAGTAGACCAGACATCTTGTTCGCTGTTTGCATGTGTGCTAGATACCAGGCTAAGCCTACTAAAAAGCACCTTGAAGTGGTTAAACGGGTCTTTCGGTATCTCCAAGGAACCATCAATATGGGTCTTTGGTACCCGAA
Source organism: Chrysanthemum seticuspe (assembly GCA_019973895.1). Lineage (NCBI taxonomy): Eukaryota > Viridiplantae > Streptophyta > Magnoliopsida > Asterales > Asteraceae > Chrysanthemum > Chrysanthemum seticuspe. The sequence goes on from BPTQ01000006.1 coordinate 169,013,377, forward strand.
GGACACCGGTATGTCACTAACAGCCTATGCAGATGCTGATCATGCAGGGTGTCAAGATACTCGTCGAAGTACATCTGGAGGTGCTCAGTTTTTGGGTGATAAGCTTGTGAGCTGGTCTTCAAAGAAGCAAATGAGTACTTCTATTTCCTCTACAGAGGCTGAATACATAGCCATGTCATCTTGTTGTGCTCAAATCTTATGGATGAGATCTCAATTATCTGACTATGGCTTTGAATTCAACAAAATCCCTCTGTACTGTGATAATAAAAGTGCTATTGCTCTCTCATGCAACAACGTTCAACACTCAAGAGCAAAGCATATCGACATTCGACATCATTTCATCAGGGAACAAGTGGAAAAAGGTGTGGTGGAACTCTATTTTGTGAGGTCTGAATACCAGTTAGCAGACATCTTCACCAAAGCTCTTCCAAGAGAACGTTTTGAGTTCATACTTCCACGACTAGGTTTGAAAAGCCTTCAACCTGAAACACTCAAACGTCTTCAGGAGGAAGACGAGGAGTAAAGGTCTATGCTCATCTATCTCTTGTAAATATCTCTTCAAAAAGCAAATAAAAAATTATAAAACTTTCAAAAATCCATAAAAAATTGAAAAATCTTGAAAAAAAAAATCCAAAAATATTGTCTTTTTGTTATGTTTTCCTCGATTCGATAATATCTACGGTCTTTGAGATGTCATTCAAAGAATGACACGGGTCTTTAGATGTTGTTCGAATGTTTAAAAAAAAATAATAATAAATAAAAAAAAAAATTATTTTTGGGAGAAAGAGAAAAAAATGGTTTATTGTCATTCTCAGGCAGTAACCCGCTTTTTAAAGAAAGAACAGAGCCATACTTTATCATGTTTTCAAAATTCCATGCTCTGATTCTATAAACCTTTATCTGATGAAAACTAACTATTTTGAAAAATAACTCGGACTTTATTTTTGATAATCATCTGGACTTATTTGTCAAAATATCAATCTCTCAATCAACAACCTATGTCATTGATTGAGGGGGAGAATGATTTCAATTAAATTAAAAAGTTATTTGGCATTAAATTGTTTTCAAAAGATATTCATGCATGTTTTACCAATGGAGTTTAAAGTCTTTAAATCCGATCCTTATCAGTTAAAACGCTTTCATAATCAAGTCACAATTCCCCTTAAAAGCTTTCAAAATCAATTTAAATCAATAAGAGATCACGAATCTCAAATGATTTGATAATGGTGATCGGGGGAGAATGTGTGATTTAAATTGGATTTAAACTGATAATTCGGTAAATAGTTTTATAAGGATGTACATGTTATCCTTCCCACATGTGACAAACGATTTCAAATTTTCCATGCACATGTTGAGGGGGAGCATCTATCTTAAACCCATGATTTGAAACATGATCACTTATCTCAATGTGCAGGTTCTCTCTAGTATGTGCAAAACCCTTTTCAAACCTAGAAGCACATATTGAGGGGGAGCAAAATCATGAAAATCTCATCCTTCCCCAAAATGCTTTATCTACTTGATTCGATTTGGGAAGTGATGTTGATATCTTTTAGAAAATGGTAATCAAAGAAGTTAATTCTTCCTCTTGCCTCCGTGTGCAAAACAATTTCTAACATTTGATGCACATGTTGAGGGGGAGCACTTGTTCTAAAAATATCAACAACAATTCAGGTACAAAATGTTTTGATAATATATCACAAGTATCTGGATTGATTTTCTAATGGTTTTTCAATTGGTTTCAATGGCAGATGAACAATACCAAATAGACCGACCAACTTTACTTTATGTACGGTGATATAAGGATGATAAGGTTAGGTATTGGTTCCCATGATCCTCCAGAACCGGAGGGATCTACCCAGGGACTATCCACTAGTTAGTGTAGAGTTCTTAGGTATGATGATAAAAGGAGAAAAATGAGATATGGGAAGAGTACGGACTGAGACTGAGCTAGTACTGGAATAAACCCAACAAGGTTCTAGCTATGAAGTCTCGGTAAGCACTGAAGGGGTTGAAGAATTAAAAAGAATTGAATGAGAAAAGGGTGAAAACAAATAGCCCTCCATTTATTCAACCTTAGGGCAGAAACCGGGTTCAATTCATATGCTACTGATGGTAACATCGGTATTGAAGACAAGACGTCATGGACCCAGTGACGCACTGCACTTCAACTTTCCAAACCACTCAAGTTCCTCTTAAAAGGGCTTGTTTCATTCTCACGGGGAACCGACATTATCTATCGACTTTCTCTTAGAGATTGTTGATATTGAAGAAGGAGACCCTCTCCCTAGTCTCCGGCACAGGATCCAAATATGCACATATTGAGTCTAGAGCCACGAGATCATCTATAAATCTCATTAGGACACTTTCAATGAAGACTCTCTGTTTCACACTATGTGGAAAGAGAGATTATATCTTGAGTCCTACGCAATATCCTTGTGGTATTGCCAGAACATCTGAGTGATATGCAAACATATTCACAATGAAGATGGAAAGCCTTCTGGAGCCAACATCAAACAAGCTCCTGGTAGGTGGCATGTGAGATCTAATCAATAGATCAACCATGTGACAACTGAACAGAAACAATGGGGAGATTCAATCTTTTGAATCAATCCTGGTTCAGGTTATGGATTGACGGATACCTTTGAAAAACCGGTCTTTGTGCTTAAATACTCTTTTCTATAGCACATCGACCGTGTACTAATTTTTCAAATCAAACGGTGTTTTTATGATTGATAATTGATTTTCAATAAAACCTTCGTTGTATTGCAAAAACAATTTCTATTGAGAAATACACGATTGCTTTTCAAATCTCTTTTCATCAATCAGTGGACTTAAATTCGCTAGTTCACTCACTCCGTGTTGTCTTCTTTGAGACGTTCCGGTTTGAGAACAGCTAGAGCAGCTGCGAAACCCTGTCAAGGAAATTCTTCGGAATTTTTCCTGTTCACAGGCAGTACTTGTACTGATCAACGGGGAACCGTGGGCCGTGTACCTCAATTCAACTAAAGTGATCAAAGACACTTTTGTACGCTTTATTGCTAACTGTTGTATGCAGGTACGCCCGACATTTGCAGTTGATCAGAATGAAGCGGTCAATCCATAGCCGCATGCTCACACAATACATTCATCTCTCAAGAAATCATGATAAGTGCATCAATGACTCTGATATTTTCACTCCATGCTTCTGCTATGCTGCTGCCAATATCATGAATCAACGAAAGCTTCCGTTACTCTGATGAGAAGATTTCATGATCCAGAATGTGAGCATGTCGGTCCGAATGTCACAACATCATATAATACCAACACCACAATGGATGTCTCAGAGATTTTTAGCAGCTGATGATCTCAAAATCTGGCTCAAATTTATTATCACGTGGATCAGTAAAAGACCTCCACTTGGAGTAACCAAACATGCAATGAGAAGAATCAATGACTACGAGCTTCGGAGCAAAGTACTACATCAAGAATGCAAGAACAATTGTTAATGTAATATCTGTTTGTATTCAATGTAATTTTAGTATATGTTTGAGGTGACCTCCCTTAGGGGGAGATTGTTAGGAATTAGAAATTCCAGGTATTAAAGAGTCGGTCACCTCAAGTATATGTAATCGTTAGAAAGCTCGTAGTCATAGTTATTTTATGTTAAGTAGTATTTAGTTAAGTAACACCGTGGAGGACGGACGGGTCTTTACCCACTGTATGCCTGATCCACAGCCCGTTGTGTGGCGTTTTATGTAAGACTATAAATACTCTCTACCTCCCAAGGTAGAGAGTTGGAGCTTATAATAATATCTTTCACTTTCTCTCACTAAGTTCCTTAAACCTCTAACTTTCTCTCTCCAGAATTCCACTTATACGCCCACTTTGTGTTATGGTTTGATGTGTAAGTGAAAACCAATCTATTACAAACAGGTCACTGAGTGCATAGTCTCTCAGTGAGCCATCTGCAGGATACTCAGTAAGAGGCGAAGAAGAAGTCTCTCCACTCAGTAAGGCGGAACTTAAGGGGTGAAGACTGAGTCAAGAAGAAGATGGTGGATTCAATGAGTGATGACAATAACTCACTGAATCCCTATACTCCTCACCAGCTACTTACACTGAAGACAGACTGAAGTAGAAGACTGAAGGCAATGAAGACTGAAGAATGAGCGGGATAAGGCGGGACAAGTTTGAATCAGATAAGACGAAGTCCTTATCAACCAAAGTCAACTTTCCCTGAATGACTAACTATCAGGCTCAGTGTCATCACTGACTTATAGAAAGCAGCCTTGTCTCTTACTTAATATAGCCTTTGTAAACAGAGACAAAATACATCAATATTTTGTCTTCTGTATCTTGTCAGTTTGTCACTTAGGATAAAGTTAAAACTCATACTTGTATAAATAGCATAAGTGATGGAGTGAAAGATTTAAGCTTGTGAATTGTAAAACACACACACACAAGCCATCTTTCACTCCTCCAAATACAACTCAGTCCCTGAGATAGCTCAGTGGTTCCATTGTAGTTGTGCTCAGACTTAGCCTGAGCTTCGTGAGGAGTTACAACCCTTTGTCATTTCAATCCCAAGTACTATTCCGCAAGTACTTGGGTAATGTATTCTTTTTTATTGATTTCTAATAAAGAATATTAAGTTGAAAATTTATCAGTGTGTTTTACTTATGTCATTTCAGTCATTGATTCACTATTAGTTTATTTTAAGTACTTGATTGTTTTTATACGATAGTAAATAGGGAATGATTGCGTCCAAACAGTCAAGTCAAACAGACTTAAAACAGCTCAGACGCAAATGCAATTTATATCAGAGGAATATAGGGAATTCCTGGGTCGTTAAGTCCCACGGAGGATGAATTGGTGTTTAAACAACTTCAGATGATAGAATGATCACTAAGGATAGTGATCAGTAAGGTTATCGATGGAAAATTATACCTAAAGAAAAGATTTACAAATAACAGCGACTTAAATGCAAATTAAGAAAATTAAAAAGTTAAAATCTATTAAATAAACGCTATCACTATTTTTACAGATCGATGAACGTTTATGTGATTTTATAAAATAAAATAACTTAAATAAACTATATTAATCAAAACGTAAACTTAAATTACTTAAAAACGTTACTTAAAACTAAAACGAGCGTTATTTACGAAAATGGCGCTGGAGCGCAAGCAAAAACGTAAAATTTATGAAATAAAAGGCCTACGAGTGTAAAACTAATTTTATTACAAAATATATGATAAAATAAAATTTTAGAAAAAAGATTTATATTTTTTTGACTTTTATATTTTTTATTATGATTTAAATAAGTTTTTACACTAATTAAATGTTAAAAAATACTAAAACTTATTGGAAAAATCTGAAACTTTTTTATAAATTACTTAATACTAATACAAATTTATGAAAATTGCAAAAATGGAAAAAGCTACTACGAATAAGCTATAAATAAGCTAAAAAGCTCGTTTAAGCTTAAAATGTAAAACGTGGTTATATACTAAGTGGTGTAGGATTTTAACGAAAAAGACCCAAGGGCGCAATGGCATACAGGTACCCACTATCACCCATATAAGGGAGAGGTCTCAGGTTCGACCCCTGCCTCTCCCTTTTTGTAAAACATTTTTATTTTTGGAATTTTATTTTACAAACTCATTAAGTACATGATAATAAGCAACTTTCACAACTAGAGCTTTTTATGAAAAGTACTAATAAGCTGAGTTTGAGCTTATTGTTTTCAACAGTGGAGCAAATTAAGGAATAAGCTCAAGCTATTTAGCCAAATGGCTATTAAACTCCTTAATAAGCTAATGTAAACTGAAAATAAGCTAAAATAACAATGATAAGCTAATATGACAACTGGAAAAAAAATATTTTTACTTAAAAATAAGCAATTAAAAAGCTGAAAATTAACAGACAAGCTCTTATGTTAAACTTATTACCAACAGTTCTGTGGACTTCTTCTATAATACTTTAAGCTTATCAAATAAGCTCACAAGCTCAAAATAAGAACTAAGGGTGCAAGATTGGCTTGTGGGCTATCCAAAAAACCAAAGCTCATTCACTGTGGTTGACTAAGGAGCTTATGACAAGCTTTAGAAAAAGCTTGTAGTTCACTGAATTCTTGGTTATACAGAAAATGGGACAAACAAAAGCTTTATTGCAGGCTTATCAAATAAGCTGCAAGTTGAAAAATTAAGCTTGGGACATCAAGTTGGCTGGGTAAGCTTCTCAAAAAACCAAAGTACACAAGCTAGGGCTCATTAATGAGCTTATGACAAGCTTGTTAAAAAGCTTGCTCAACTGGTGCACAGGGGACTACTTGGGTTTCAAGGTGCTTTCTAGCTTATTTTTAAGCACTTAAATGAGCTAAGAAATGGAAAAGAGCACTTGAACTAGCAAGTAGACCAATTGGACTTTCCAAAAAGCTAAAGTTCTCATTGTTTTGACCACTGTTGAGCTTTTAATGAGCTTAAGAAAATGTTTGAAAATCACTGATTGGTTTGAACTTAATAAAATGGACAGAACTATAAAGCAATTGCAGGTTTAATAAATAAGCTACAAATTTGAAAACAAGCACAGAAACTAAAAGCTAGCTAGGTGAACTATGTGCAACCCAAAAATCAAGGTCTCAGCTTAACTGGATAAGCCACAAATAAGCTGAGAAAACTTGTGCAAGCTACACTAAGGTTCTAATGTGCAGACTTGGATTTTAAAACAAAAAAAAAAAAACAGCTCAATCCTAGTTTAAATGATTCCAACTTTTAAAATCCTACTTGAATAACTAAGTTAGACTTAGAAATGCCAAAAACAAGTACCAAAACTGCTTATCTCTAAGATAAGCAGTTTTGAACAGTTATGAACTTGAAAGAAGGAAATCCAACTCAAAACCTCTAAATCCTTCTAAAACATATAAGAAGCTTATACTAACAACTTAAATATGCTTAATTAATCATGATCAAACCTGAGAAAAGTGCAAATGAACAGTGAGTCCCCATTTTGACCCATTTGACAACTAATACCAAACAGTCCTTATGGGTGGGCTGTTTTTGATTTTCAAAGGCAAAAGCTAATTTCAACTATGATTTCTGGTTATTACTGATTCACTAACTTATTTTAACTTTAATGAACAATTTTTTAACAGGTAATAAGCACTTATATTAAGCTATCCTACTATTTAGCTATTTTTGGTTTCTATAAAGTTTTTTTAGAAAATGAAACAAAAGTTATTCTAAACTGAAGAGATTTGATAAAAGGCACTTATAAACTACTAATAAGCAGGAAAAGACTATAATAAGCTAAAATTAAGCACTATAACAGTAATAATTCAAAAAACTAGAAAATTGCTTACAACTTGCTAAGGCTTATAAAACAGAAAGAATAAGATCAGAACAACCCTAGCTTGTTGTCAACAAGCTAGAAACCAAATATAAGCCTTCCTGAATAGCTTATTTTACCAGGAGTGCTTATTCGCCCCCAGGTTGACTTTTGTTGACTTTCTTCATCATTCTTGAATAGAACTGAATAGAAGTTTCTGAGTAAATAGTAAGCTCAAGTAAGCTTATAAAAGCTTAAATGTGAGCTTATAATTGCATACCATCTACTGCAAACAACATTTGACAATTTTGGAAATTTGAACATTGAAATAAGCAAAAACTGAATTAGTAGACAATAGTTTAAATTGACACTGAAAGTAAGTTTTTATTAAACTGAGAAATGATTACAAACTCTTTTAAAACTTAAACATACATTGGAGAACTTAAAAAGCTAAAAACGACATAAGTAAAAATAAAGCTACACTACTTCGTCTTCTCTTTTGCTTCCAACTTGCTTTTAAATGACTTTTTAGCATCCTTGTCGACCTCAAAACATATCCCACCTTGATCTAACCATTGATTCCTTTGATTTCATCATGTACGTGCACTTGGCACTTTTGGCGGGAAAGGTCATGAAGCAGGTTTTTAGCATTTAATGCTATTTGGATGGATGTGTTAGGTGTTAGGGAGTGGGTAATGAGCTGTGGAGGACAGGTGGAGGGGGTGAGGTGGTAGAAAACCACCTGGTTTTGGTTACAGGGGTGAAGGAGGAAGGAGCACAGTGAAGGCGGGTTTTAGGTTTTAAACTTTGGGCCGGGTTTGATGTTGGGCCAGTAACTGGGTTGGATTTGGATTGTGTTAATATCAAAAGGTCCGTTTGGTTTTGTATAAATAACAAGGACAAATTTTGTAATTTTGGCAAACTTAGAGGACTGATCTTGTAACATTTCCAAAGTTGTAATAAGGACCATTCCTGCCATTATTGATTAGTACAAGGATAATTTTTGACTATTTTCCATTTTTAAAACATCCAAGGACTATAATTGCCATTTTTGAAACTTAAAGGACCTAACTTGTAATTTTCCAAAATTTCACCATAAGGACCATTTTTGTCATTTATAAATAGAACAAGGTTTATTTTTGATCAATTTCACTTTTTAAAACCTTAAGGACTATTTTTGACACTTTTCCAAAGTTCAGGGACTAAAGTTGCCATTTTGTGATTTTTAAACTTTAAAAGGTTTATTTTGACAACTTTTGAATCTCATGGACCTAAAATGATATTTTACAAGTTTTTGAATTACCAGGGACTAATTTTGACAACTTTTATAACTTGGGGGACTAAAACTGCCAATTATGCAAACTTGATACGTTTTTCATCAGATTTTGATGTTTTTGCATTTAAAACATATAAAACACTTGTTTGTGATATTTTTATCATTTTGAAGCATTTCTGAGTGTTTTCAGATGTTTTTGGCATTCTAACAGTATAAAAATGATGAGTATTTAGACACTCATCAATCCCCCACACTAAGATATTGCTAGTCCCTAGCAATGATTTGAGAAAATTTAATGGATTTTAATCTCTTTACCAAAAGCCATTTCTTCTGGAGTAGCCAATTGTTTCAGTTCAAGTAAGAACCTTGGTACAATGATAACCAAATGATTTTGAGCAAATCATAAGCTGTCAACGGATTTGATTTGTCTTTACCAGAAGCCGTACCCTTCTGGACTAGCCAACTCTTAGATAAATTATCAATATTATCTTTGGTGAGCTGATTACCAATTATGGTTTTTCCACTGCCTTTACCACAAGCCATAAACTTGCGGGCTAGCCAACTTTTCACTAGTTTAAAGATATGGTGAGCTGAACACCATACAATTTTAGGCAAATTGCAAGCCATAAACGGATTTGAGATATCTTTACCAAGAGCCGTTTGCTCCTGGATTAGCCAATCCTTATGTGGTTTAGACATGGTGGACTGATTACCATTTGTTGTGTTTAGTACATAGTACTTCCACTAAATAAAAAATTTTAAAATTTGGCCATTTTGGGGGAAAAAGGGACTAAAAGGGTACATTTATGATCAAATTCGCCAGAATTTCCCCCCCACACTTAGAAATGAATATTGTCCTCAATATTCAAAGTACCGGCTGTAATGCCGAAACTTAGAACGTAAAAAGATAACATTACTGGCTAAGTGTAGAAACACAACATTTATTCTCTTTTTTAATATTTACAATTTTTATTCATTTTCAAGGTCTATATACAACATGTGGGGCATCTCCCCCACACTTAGGTGGTAGAAAGGGGTAAGAAGTCAGAAATATGGGTGAAAACCCATATGGTGTGTGCTACTGTTTTTAATTACCGAGTCGCTAGCTTGACTCGACCCCGAATTAATTTGTTCATGGGGAAGCAAGTGGAAGAGACAATCTCCATCGGACTTTCATTCAAAATGTTTGTATAAACATTGAAGTACATGAAAGTTCCACACCAATGAGATATACAGAGAACCGGCTCAAAAATGATTAATGAAAATGCCGGGATCAAAGATAATGTCTTCATTCCCGAAGGAGTGAAGAACAGGAGAAGCTACGGGATAGGTGAAGAAGAGAAAGAAAGTCATGATAATAATCTTGACTAACTCATCATCATCAGAAGAATTCATAGTTTCATGAATCTTATCAGTTAAGCTCAATTGGTCTAGACATATCCCGGGTGTGTCTAGATCAAAGTAGAAGTTATCATACTCTGGTAGAGATATGATATGAGTGAGTTCACAGGAGAACTCCTCAAAGGAGAATGATTCATATTCAGGATTGATTTGACTGAGTTCACTGGGGAACTCCTCAAAAGTGAATGATTCATAATCGGGAAGAGAATTATGAGAATGAGAAGTGGTAATACCACTAATCTTCTCTCCCATATGATCAAAATGGAACGTTTGCAATTCGGGAATAGAATCATTGAACAAAAGTTCACTATCCTCAAAGGAGATAGGATCTGAAGTAGGCTTTTCATTAAAAGCCTCGATTCTAGAAATGAGAAGATTAATATTCAATAATGTAAGACGAAGAGCTTCGTCTTGGATTATTTCTTCATCATTCTCTTCTCCTAAGCTGACAAGCTCAGAAGGTAATTCCCCCACATAACTTATGTCTCCACAAGATAAAGAATAGTCCTCATCAGAATCAGAGAACATCTCAACATGATTACTTTGGAAGACAAGAGGGGTAGGGATATCACACAAATGCTCGAGAATTCCCTGTGACTCTCTTGGGATTGGGACAAGGTTCTCGACACTAGACTTTATGAATTCGTCCGATTCCTTTTCAGGAACAGTGTCAAGAAGCTCATCCCCCATGTTTAGAGAGTGAGTGTGAACCTCGGGTGTGATAGAAGTAGACTGAGGGAGTTGAGAAGGACTAGCAGTTATGGATTCTACAAGTTCCATTATTTCTACTGCTAGTGATTCAGTCATATTCTTTTCTCCCTGTATTTCCACGGATGGAATCTCAACTGATGAACTTGATGAATAAAATTGTAGAATATCAAGGGTATCTTCATCATCATCGTCATCAGGAATGAAATTTAATTGAGAGCTAGATTTGAATGCTTTTTGTAGTGCAATTGATTCCCTAACAGTGTTTTCAATGGCAATCTGGGAATCTAATTTAGCATCCCGCTCTTCAGCTAACAAAACTTCCATGGATTTTTCATTTGGATTATCTTGGGAGGACATAGCCGACTCCTCCTTAAGATCTTTTAATAACTCAAGACTCTTCAGTAGAAGGTCTGTCGTAGTTTCATGAGGAGTTGCTTGAATCATTTGGTACTGTGGAGGTTGGTCTTGATACGAAGAGTCGTAATTGTTACAAGGAAATGGATTCCCTGTTTGACAATCCGAGCTAGAGTGAGGACCTCCACAATACTCACAACAGTAAAACTGATGTGGCTGTGAGTTAGTGTTGTAGTCATAATTGTTATCAGGAACCTGCTCATAGACAAGAGTGTTTCCTGATTGACAATCAGAACTGTAGTGTGAACCACCACAGTACTCACAACAGTAAAACTGCTGATTCTCACAGTGTGGTAGCTGATGGAATAAATTAGTTGTTTTATGGTAGGAATAGGGATCCTGGTTATAGACAGACCCGTTTCCTGATTCCACCATGCTACAACTGGGGCAATTACCACCATTATAAGGACCACCACACCATTGACAATCAAGAGGGTGAGGATAAGACATAGAAAGAATCAAATGGTTCTAGAGGGTAAGAAATGAAGAATCAAAGATGTGAGAGGGTAAAGATGGATATTTTTGGATTTTTGAATAAACATTTTGAAAAAACAAAGGATGAAAATATTTTTGGATTTTGTGTTTGTTGAAAACTTGAATAAATAAAAAAATGTTTTTGGTGTTGTTAACACTTTAGGAAAAGTGTTAATGAACTTTTTGGTTTTTAAAAAAAATGTTTACAAAAATGTGGTATATGTGCAAGTATGGATCTGGAAATGCTTAAAACACGCTTTCAGCCTCCCCGGCAGCGGCGCCAAAAGTTGATTGCGTCCAAACAGTCAAGTCAAACAGACTTAAAACAGCTCAGACGCAAATGCAATTTATATCAGAGGAATATAGGGAATTCCTGGGTCGTTAAGTCCCACGGAGGATGAATTGGTGTTTAAACAACTTCAGATGATAGAATGATCACTAAGGATAGTGATCAGTAAGGTTATCGATGGAAAATTATACCTAAAGAAAAGATTTACAAATAACAGCGACTTAAATGCAAATTAAGAAAATTAAAAAGTTAAAATCTATTAAATAAACGCTATCACTATTTTTACAGATCGATGAACGTTTATGTGATTTTATAAAATAAAATAACTTAAATAAACTATATTAATCAAAACGTAAACTTAAATTACTTAAAAACGTTACTTAAAACTAAAACGAGCGTTATTTACGAAAATGGCGCTGGAGCGCAAGCAAAAACGTAAAATTTATGAAATAAAAGGCCTACGAGTGTAAAACTAATTTTATTACAAAATATATGATAAAATAAAATTTTAGAAAAAAGATTTATATTTTTTTGACTTTTATATTTTTTATTATGATTTAAATAAGTTTTTACACTAATTAAATGTTAAAAAATACTAAAACTTATTGGAAAAATCTGAAACTTTTTTATAAATTACTTAATACTAATACAAATTTATGAAAATTGCAAAAATGGAAAAAGCTACTACGAATAAGCTATAAATAAGCTAAAAAGCTCGTTTAAGCTTAAAATGTAAAACGTGGTTATATACTAAGTGGTGTAGGATTTTAACGAAAAAGACCCAAGGGCGCAATGGCATACAGGTACCCACTATCACCCATATAAGGGAGAGGTCTCAGGTTCGACCCCTGCCTCTCCCTTTTTGTAAAACATTTTTATTTTTGGAATTTTATTTTACAAACTCATTAAGTACATGATAATAAGCAACTTTCACAACTAGAGCTTTTTATGAAAAGTACTAATAAGCTGAGTTTGAGCTTATTGTTTTCAACAGTGGAGCAAATTAAGGAATAAGCTCAAGCTATTTAGCCAAATGGCTATTAAACTCCTTAATAAGCTAATGTAAACTGAAAATAAGCTAAAATAACAATGATAAGCTAATATGACAACTGGAAAAAAAATATTTTTACTTAAAAATAAGCAATTAAAAAGCTGAAAATTAACAGACAAGCTCTTATGTTAAACTTATTACCAACAGTTCTGTGGACTTCTTCTATAATACTTTAAGCTTATCAAATAAGCTCACAAGCTCAAAATAAGAACTAAGGGTGCAAGATTGGCTTGTGGGCTATCCAAAAAACCAAAGCTCATTCACTGTGGTTGACTAAGGAGCTTATGACAAGCTTTAGAAAAAGCTTGTAGTTCACTGAATTCTTGGTTATACAGAAAATGGGACAAACAAAAGCTTTATTGCAGGCTTATCAAATAAGCTGCAAGTTGAAAAATTAAGCTTGGGACATCAAGTTGGCTGGGTAAGCTTCTCAAAAAACCAAAGTACACAAGCTAGGGCTCATTAATGAGCTTATGACAAGCTTGTTAAAAAGCTTGCTCAACTGGTGCACAGGGGACTACTTGGGTTTCAAGGTGCTTTCTAGCTTATTTTTAAGCACTTAAATGAGCTAAGAAATGGAAAAGAGCACTTGAACTAGCAAGTAGACCAATTGGACTTTCCAAAAAGCTAAAGTTCTCATTGTTTTGACCACTGTTGAGCTTTTAATGAGCTTAAGAAAATGTTTGAAAATCACTGATTGGTTTGAACTTAATAAAATGGACAGAACTATAAAGCAATTGCAGGTTTAATAAATAAGCTACAAATTTGAAAACAAGCACAGAAACTAAAAGCTAGCTAGGTGAACTATGTGCAACCCAAAAATCAAGGTCTCAGCTTAACTGGATAAGCCACAAATAAGCTGAGAAAACTTGTGCAAGCTACACTAAGGTTCTAATGTGCAGACTTGGATTTTAAAACAAAAAAAAAAAAAAACAGCTCAATCCTAGTTTAAATGATTCCAACTTTTAAAATCCTACTTGAATAACTAAGTTAGACTTAGAAATGCCAAAAACAAGTACCAAAACTGCTTATCTCTAAGATAAGCAGTTTTGAACAGTTATGAACTTGAAAGAAGGAAATCCAACTCAAAACCTCTAAATCCTTCTAAAACATATAAGAAGCTTATACTAACAACTTAAATATGCTTAATTAATCATGATCAAACCTGAGAAAAGTGCAAATGAACAGTGAGTCCCCATTTTGACCCATTTGACAACTAATACCAAACAGTCCTTATGGGTGGGCTGTTTTTGATTTTCAAAGGCAAAAGCTAATTTCAACTATGATTTCTGGTTATTACTGATTCACTAACTTATTTTAACTTTAATGAACAATTTTTTAACAGGTAATAAGCACTTATATTAAGCTATCCTACTATTTAGCTATTTTTGGTTTCTATAAAGTTTTTTTAGAAAATGAAACAAAAGTTATTCTAAACTGAAGAGATTTGATAAAAGGCACTTATAAACTACTAATAAGCAGGAAAAGACTATAATAAGCTAAAATTAAGCACTATAACAGTAATAATTCAAAAAACTAGAAAATTGCTTACAACTTGCTAAGGCTTATAAAACAGAAAGAATAAGATCAGAACAACCCTAGCTTGTTGTCAACAAGCTAGAAACCAAATATAAGCCTTCCTGAATAGCTTATTTTACCAGGAGTGCTTATTCGCCCCCAGGTTGACTTTTGTTGACTTTCTTCATCATTCTTGAATAGAACTGAATAGAAGTTTCTGAGTAAATAGTAAGCTCAAGTAAGCTTATAAAAGCTTAAATGTGAGCTTATAATTGCATACCATCTACTGCAAACAACATTTGACAATTTTGGAAATTTGAACATTGAAATAAGCAAAAACTGAATTAGTAGACAATAGTTTAAATTGACACTGAAAGTAAGTTTTTATTAAACTGAGAAATGATTACAAACTCTTTTAAAACTTAAACATACATTGGAGAACTTAAAAAGCTAAAAACGACATAAGTAAAAATAAAGCTACACTACTTCGTCTTCTCTTTTGCTTCCAACTTGCTTTTAAATGACTTTTTAGCATCCTTGTCGACCTCAAAACATATCCCACCTTGATCTAACCATTGATTCCTTTGATTTCATCATGTACGTGCACTTGGCACTTTTGGCGGGAAAGGTCATGAAGCAGGTTTTTAGCATTTAATGCTATTTGGATGGATGTGTTAGGTGTTAGGGAGTGGGTAATGAGCTGTGGAGGACAGGTGGAGGGGGTGAGGTGGTAGAAAACCACCTGGTTTTGGTTACAGGGGTGAAGGAGGAAGGAGCACAGTGAAGGCGGGTTTTAGGTTTTAAACTTTGGGCCGGGTTTGATGTTGGGCCAGTAACTGGGTTGGATTTGGATTGTGTTAATATCAAAAGGTCCGTTTGGTTTTGTATAAATAACAAGGACAAATTTTGTAATTTTGGCAAACTTAGAGGACTGATCTTGTAACATTTCCAAAGTTGTAATAAGGACCATTCCTGCCATTATTGATTAGTACAAGGATAATTTTTGACTATTTTCCATTTTTAAAACATCCAAGGACTATAATTGCCATTTTTGAAACTTAAAGGACCTAACTTGTAATTTTCCAAAATTTCACCATAAGGACCATTTTTGTCATTTATAAATAGAACAAGGTTTATTTTTGATCAATTTCACTTTTTAAAACCTTAAGGACTATTTTTGACACTTTTCCAAAGTTCAGGGACTAAAGTTGCCATTTTGTGATTTTTAAACTTTAAAAGGTTTATTTTGACAACTTTTGAATCTCATGGACCTAAAATGATATTTTACAAGTTTTTGAATTACCAGGGACTAATTTTGACAACTTTTATAACTTGGGGGACTAAAACTGCCAATTATGCAAACTTGATACGTTTTTCATCAGATTTTGATGTTTTTGCATTTAAAACATATAAAACACTTGTTTGTGATATTTTTATCATTTTGAAGCATTTCTGAGTGTTTTCAGATGTTTTTGGCATTCTAACAGTATAAAAATGATGAGTATTTAGACACTCATCAGGGAACAACAAGTGGTATCAGAGCAAGGGTGATTATAAAACCTCTTTTTTAAGCCGCTCTAAAACGTTTTTAAATCAGGATCCTAATGGCTGAAATTGATGTACCCCAACTAGTCGACAAAAAGGGTGGAGCTTATTCAGCTGTTGCCCCTAGACTTGAAGTTGGTAAATTTAACAAATGGAAAAAGCGTATGCTTTGCTATTTGATTGGGATGGAACCTAATTATATCAAGTGTATTAATGAAGGTCCATTTATCCCAAAGACTACGGAAACGACCCAACTTTAACGGACATACAGTTACTCTTTTGACCATTGACAAAAATCTATAAAAAATTCAGACCTCGAGAGTATTTTTAAATAAAACTAGACTCAATTACCTTCGAAATTCCGGGTGGCGCGACCCGTGACGATTTACCGTTTAAAGATATGATTTTCTGAAAACTGACTCCGACTAGTTATCCAACTAGTTCTGCAACTATTTTAACCACTTTTCAAATACTTAACCATATAAATTGTTTTTCCAAAATTCTTGACTCGTTTGACCCAAAATGGGTTAAAAAGGACCTTGTTCCAAACACCTCTTTTTCCGCATATCTCTTTTATGCACTTTTGACCCATTTTCCAGAAAACAACTTCTATTACTCAGAAAGACACGAAAACTTCCAAAAGTTATTAAGATCTCATATATATCCTTTCCATGCATAAATAATAACCAATTGACCTTCGGAATAGTACTTTTCAAAACGATGGGTATTATGTAAAATACTTGTTTTGACCTATTTCATTACATACAACCTTTACCACTTTCGAATTACTTCAAACCTTCCAGAAATCATTAACTTAACATAATACATTATGTTCATAGTCATTAACCCGTTTACAACCCAAAATGGATATGAATACACATTATTCCAAACACTCCCTTAAACATGACCATAAACACTTAAACCATATTATAACATGCCGATTGACGACCCTATTACTTCAACGACCATAACATATACCTTGACACTTGACGACAAGTTTTAAAACCATTTAAGACTTCCAGGAATAAAACATTGGCTTGAGCTCGGTATCTACCTAAGCTCCTACTTTCTTACCAACCTTCTAACCTTCCGCACTAACAATCCTTAAGCCTTATTCCAAGATTTACCGGCTTATCATGAGAACCTAAAAACATGGTAAACATCTAAATCATAAGCACAAGGATTATTAAGTAAAACGATTATAACATAATATCATAATCATTCACACATTACACGTCACAACCCGTTAATCCTTTACAATCATTAAACATTAACACATACCTTAAATCACTTAAAACATCAAGAATCCTTATAGGTCATAGCATCAACATACCTTAGCCTAAATCACCCTTGTCTAACTCTTCATAACTAGTTATGCCAAACTAGTCTCAAACACACTTTCACATACACACATACATTTCATAACCTTAACATATAATCATATAACACATAATATGATGAAAACATATAATATCATCTTATAACTGGTTTACTTACCTTGATTCCAAGATAATGAAATCAAGAACATCATATTCTACATCATCATTCTCCACTCTAGAAATCTAAGCCAAATCACTATAAGCATAAACACGTAATCAGTTAACTATACCATCATTACTACAACCATAGCTCCTCCTTAAACACCCCTAATTATCACATAATCATATAATGATTATATGATAATTAAACCCATAAATTACTAAGTTAAATCAATAAAACTTAACCCATAATTATTATAACTTTTTTAATTAGCTTGTAAACATCTTTTACCCAATTTCCCCAAATTAGGGTTCATAAACCCTAACCTCTCAATTCACTAATTAAACTCAATAATCAAGTTATATACTTGTAATCTTCTTTACGAGATTCATACACCACGATTATCTGTCACTCTTTTCTAATGTGATAATGTTAGTGCCATTTATTTGACTGCTAATTCTATTCAGTATCAGCGGACTAAACACATTGAGATACATATAGATTTTGTTTGTGATATGGTTTCTCGAGCCAGGTTCGTGTTCTTCATGTGCCATCACGTTACCAGTATGCTGACATCTTCACCAAGGGGTTTTCGTCTTCATGTTTTGAAGAGTTTCGTAATAGTTTGAGTGTGTGATCCTCTCCCGCTCAAGCAGAGGGGGAGTATTAGAAGATTTTTTTATTAGGAAAGCTTTTGGGCTTTATTATTGGTTAGTTATTTATTGATGGGCCTAACCAAGAATCTAGAACACTCTTGAAAGATTCTATATATTGTACTTTGTGTTAATTAAGAACCAACCAAAAAATTATACTCCAATATATGATAGAGAGAATAAAGAAGACCAATTTAGCTTCAGATTTTTTTAGCTCACATATATGTAGCAAAAGGATCACAAGCTATGGTTCCTAAGATGAGAAGCTATGTCATATGTAAATCTAAAGTAGATAGGATATGTGTATTACGGAGTAAAACTGTCCTTCCAGGTGAAACAACAAATTCAGTAGTGACACCTAAAATAGAAAGTCCTGGACAACAATAAAGTCAATTATGTGGGCGAACAACATGTTTTGCAAGCAACAACATAGATAAAGCATTTAATGGTATTTTTAGTAATTAGATCCCCATCAACTGTGAAAATGAAGTGAAGTGAAGTGATTTAGTCATTGGTAGTTGTGGACTACAGTAGCTTTTGGTCTTGATGTCGTTATATAGAATCTAAACTTTTAGTTATGAATGTATTTATGATACAGTTGTACTAGCATAAAACCTTAAACTTCGACACATTGATAATAAAATATTTAGAACAAAATCTCTCACTTATACCAAAAAAAAGTATCAACTTCAATATACTATTAGTTATAATTTAAAATACATAAAATATGAAGCAATATTATTATTGCCAAATTAGCATATTATAAAATGGCTTCATCACAATGCGGCAGATACCAAAAATAATTCATAACAAATATCAAACATAACTTAGCTCCGTCGCAATGCGCGGTAGCCTAATTACTCATTATATGTTACGTGGTGAGATAATTAAAGTGATTGTTATGTGGTGAGACATTTAAATCAAATGTGGTAATAAAGAAGTGATTGTTTGTAAGATAATAAAGAATCAAATCATACGTTTTAGATTCATATAAAAGATAAAAAGGAGAATAAGACAGTGGCATGTTCGTCATTTCAGTTTAAGTAGGTATTTAAAATAAAATAAAAGATGATGTGACATGATTTTTTATCAAAAAGTAATCTACCAAGAAATGTGATGAAATTTCTAAGTTTGGAACAATATCAAAAGTTATAATGGTGATAATTGTATTTTACAACGTAGGTTACCTAGATGTGAAAATATAAGAAAGTATTTTGTCTATTTTTGGACATAACCTTATATCATTGGTAGTCTTTGATGATAGGCAAATAACTTCTCGAAAGTTAGAATTACTTTAAAAATTTTTAGAGTTAATTACTTACATGGTTCATGTGATTTGTCGGGTTTAACGAAAATGATTCATAAAAAAAATTTCCCGGATCTTTTCTCTATGGTTTTGACCCGTAACGGGTTTGGTCTCTTGATCAATATTTCTATTAGTTTGACCGTCAAGTGAAGGTTTAGATCGTTGAAATAACATAAATATCCTCTTACGTTTAAAAGTATGGTCTCTGTGATATATGAAGTATAACGGATTTAGTCCCTATTTTATTTTTTTAATTTCTTTATATTTCTAATTTTAATATTTGTGGTAATTTTATTAATAAAAGCTATTCTAAAACATTCACAATACATTTTGAATTGCGAAAATTTACTCAAAACTTCTATAAAAAATATTCAAATATATATATATATATATATATATATATATATATATATATATATATAGTGTAACTTTCTTTCAGAACTCATATAAATGTGAGAACTTTCAGAACTCCCTAAACCAATCAAATTTTAGTAAATTATTTTATGTTTATATTATTAAATGTAATTTTTATGAAATGATCTTTAATACAAACATAAATCTACAACGAATTCATTGAAAGTCTTTATATTTCGATCCATAAAATAAGACCATGAACGATAATTGAGAGAATTTAACTATGTTTATAAAATCCACTTGTACACAAATCTACAATGAATTCAGTGAAAGTCTTTGTATTTCGATCTATTAAAATAGACCACGAACAATATTTTGAGAAAATTTTACTATTATTGAATGGTTTATAAGAGTTCTGCCGGTGCTCACACTTATATGAGTTCTGAAAAGAAAGTTCCCCTATATATATATATATATATATATATATTTATATATATATATATATATATATAAATTAATATTATTAATAATTTTCTTAATAAAACATATTCAAAGAATCATCTAAAATTTTCAAAATATAATTTGAAGTAAGTAAATTTACAAAATAAATAATAAAAAAATTAATATTTGAAAATATACATAAAATTCTTTTCTATATTTTTTTAAATATTCAAGATATAATTCAAATATAGTTTTGACAAAAAAATTATACAAAACTTTTATGAATGTTTTTTGACATAACTTTTTTTAAAACTTTTTTTTTTTTAAATTTTGACGAAAATTTAATTTTTTTTAATACAAATTATATTTTGAATATTACTTCCGTCCTAAAAGAAGTGTCCAGTTTGACTTTTCATAGTCAAACAGATTCAACTTTGACCTTAACTGTTTTTCGCGTGTGTTGCATAATAATTGATGCAAAGTATATGAAGGATTGGATTTTAAGTGTATTTTTTATTGATATAAGCTTTATCAAGTATTATATAACAAACCAAAAACCATTCAAGGTAAGTTGAACAAGTTTGACTCTGAAAAGTCAAATCAGAAGACGTAAGAAGTATATTTTAATATTATTTGACATAATTGTTTTTAAGAAAATCCGTACCATAATGCAATTTTTTAAATAGAACTTTTTTACATATTTTTTAAATATATTTTTAATAATATCTTAAAAATTTATCAAAATATTTCAAAAAATTATATCTTGAAAATTTACAAAAAGTTTCTGTCAAAAGTTATTCAAAAATATTTAAAATATAATTTTAATTAAGAAATATATATTTTAAAAATTAGTTTTGTATCAAAAAGATTAACAAAAAAAATATATGCCAAAAAATATGAACAAAATATTCAAAATTTGTTACTAAAACATTTTCTATCAAACTTTTGGAATACTTTTTAATATTTTTGAACTATATCTTGGAAATTTACAAAAATATTCAAAAAAGAAAAAAAAATGTATACTTTTGAATAATGTATCGACAATTTTTTGTATATTTTCTTAATTCAATATATATTTGAATATTTTTGAATAATTTATAATTAAGAAATTTATCATTAATATTAATTATAAAGTTAAAGAAATTATAAAAAAGAAAAATTAGGGACCAAATCCATGATACCTTGCAAATCATAAGGACCATACTTTTAAATGTAAGAGGATATTTATGTTATTTCAACGATTTAAACCTTCACTTGACGGTTAAACTAACAGAGTTATTGGTCAAGGGACCAAACCCGTCGCGGGTCAAAACTAGAAGAGAAGATCCGGGGAAAACAAGTCTAGAGATCATTTTCGTTAAACCCAACAAACCACAGAGACCATTTAAGTAACTAACTCAAAAATTTATCTTATAGATCTTGTATTCTTTTGTGAAAATTACATACCCGACCCTTATTGAAAAAGTACGTATATGGTGCCTGGTAAGGTGCATTGAGTTAAAGGTAAGCGCTCAAAATAATAGGTGATACAAAAATAAAAAATATAAAAAGACATGTCTTCGGTTTTTCCTTTTTCTTTTTTCATCTTCATTCGCTTTCTTAAGCAACTACGTATCATTTTTTCATTTTAATATTTTCAATCATAATCTAATACCTTACTTCAAAATTTAATTACTTCAAGTCGTGATTAATTATATCAATTCAAGATCTTATTTTTTTTCAACTTGAAATCTAATATCTTCAATTCGAGGTAGGTAGGGTTTTTTTTTTTTTTTTTTTTTTTTTTTTTTTTTTTTTCAAATTTTTATTACATATTAAGATAAATAAAACTAAAACTTGTGGCCAATTTTCATCTTTTATGGTTTCTCATTTTTCTTTTCAAAAAATTCAGACAAATAAAGTGTTGATGAAAATGTTTATAAATGCTTGATGAAATGTTTCAATAAGTTTTTTCCTTAATATTTGACTTATAAAGTTTTTCATCATTAATACTTATTCTTTTTTGCAATAGTTATTGATATTTAATATTTGAAATCACATATAAACAATTTTTAAAAATATGATAGAACAACATTTTATTCATGAACAACAATGTTCATCAGTTTTTTTTTTTTTTCCTCAAAATCACTATATCCATCAGTTAAATCACGTTGTTCATCGGTTTTCTATTTAAAGAATTATTTCTTTTTTTTGTTATCGCAATGTTCATTAGTTTTCTTTGATCAACAACATAACAATGTGTATCAGTTAAATCACGTTGTAAATAAGTTTTCTTTTTGTTTAGCCTTTTTGGCTGAGATGTGAGATCCACCTTATCCGTTGTACTTAACTGTTTTTTGGAGTATTATATTTTACCATGGCAGTTACCCTTTTACCAAAAAAATAAAAAATATTCACCAGTTTTCTTTTTGATTTTTTTAATCACAATGTTTATTAGTTTTCTTTGATAAATAATATCACAATACTCACTAGTTTTTTTTTTTTAAAAAAACTTTTTCTTTTTTATGTTATCATAATGTTCATCAGTTTTCTTTGATGAACAACATTACTATGTTCATCAGTTATATCACAGTGTTCATCCGTTTTCTTTTAAAATTTTTTTTTTTCTTTTTTTTGTTATCACAATTTTCGTCAGTTAAGAGTAAAAATAACAAAAAAAGAGCTCACAAGAATAAAATGGAACACTTGTTATTATGTGGTGACTTTTTATAATTTTTAAGCTTTTCACTCGTTCTATAAGATCACGACCCTTAAGTTAAATTGACTCGATTAGTTTTATGATCTGCAAAACGCTTTACACAATATATCCTCGCAATTTGAGCTTCTAGTGTCTTGCTAGGATGCTTCGGCTTTTTATATGTACATATGTGCTTAAGGTAACATGACTTTATAATTTGGTATTTTGGACAACCAACAACCATCCCTTTCTCGATATGACTGATGATATATAATTTTAAGGTTCTATGCATCTTGTAGGGGGGTTGGATTAATAATTGCACCATGCTACATTGATCATTCAGTTCATGTAACCAAAATAAACATTATTAGTAATGTATGGTTTCGTTAGATAAGACGGGTCAGCTTTACTTGACAAGTAAATTCTAAATTTCGTCAAGACTAGGGGTGAAAACGATCCAAGCCGCTCGTGAAAAGCTCGGGATCAGATCGGTAAAAAGCTCGCACAAGCTGAGCTTAAACGAGCTCGAGCCCGTGCTCGAGCCTAATTTTGGGCTCATTTAATAATCGAGCTCGAGCTCTGTACAAAAAGCTCGAGTAGGCTCGCGAGCCTAACCGAGCCCTAGAAATATATACGTATATATATTGTCTATACGTATAAACGAGCTTAAAAGTAGTAAACGAGCTCGAGCCTTATGTAATTAACGAGCCGAGCTCCATTTGAACTATGTTTTCTTTAACACATCATCAAATTAGTCGAGCCTGAACCGAGCTCGAGCTAGTGAAAATTTTCACGAGCCAAGCTCGAGCTCAAAATATAAGGCTCGAAACGAGCTTAAGCTCGAACTCGAGCTCGAGCTCGAGCTTTATATATATATAAACGAGTCGAGCTAAAGCTCTGGCGAGCTCGGCTCGACTCGTTTCCACCCCTAGTCAAGACTCACTTCAATTTGCCTAAAGTACATAAACTTTAGCAACCAATAATCATTTTATTGCTCATAACTTACAACCTAGACTAGTGGTAATACGCCCTAAAAAACGTGTCCTTCAACCCTCGTAGACACGTCCTCCCTATTTGCACGACTGTATGATGACGCATCGTGGGTTGTATAAATTGGAAAAGTCGGTCTTTGCAACGACCGAGTTATGAGAAGTGTGGAAAAACCCAACTATAAATAATGGCCGTTGATGCTATTTAATAATAAAAAAAAATATTTTAAAATTTATATATTATACGCGCGCTTCTCATCTTAAAAATGTATGAGAATACTTTCAAACTACCAAAAACACGTCGCCAATTAGAGATGGCAAAAAAATCCGAACCCTATAAGGAAATCCAAAATCCAAACTAATTGGGGCGGGGCAGGAAATGTTTATCAGGTTACGGGGCGGGTTTGGGGCTTAAACGGGGATTTTAATCGAGTTTGGGGCGGGAGCGGGGAATAACATCTCTGCCCCGCCCCACCCGAATAATATATATACATATACAAATAGATTTATATTTATATAGTATTATGTTGGTGTTTACCTAATAAAACATTTTTTTTTTAATTTGTAAGATTGCATAATTGTGATCATAGATACTTGTTTAATATCATATTTTTGAGTTGTAATATGTGACGGTGTAATTCATCATTATTTATATATAATACTATTGTTTAAAACTTAAGTAGCTTGTTTGCAATTGATTATTAATATGTTTTTTATTCTTTAAATTATTGCTAAAGTTGTAAAAATAATAATACTTGTGAAATGACGTGACTTTGGTTGAGAATCGCGCTCAAAGAGGACACCTCAATAAGATCCCCGACTAATACGAGAAGGATTTGGGGATGCATCGTCACAACAAACGTACCAATATCAAACTTACACTCCGATAGCACCTTTTAATATTGATAACTTAGAAGATTTGGGTCTGTTTTTGGTTTACAACATTATTCTCTGACTCAAGCTGTGGGTGGTCCATCCAAACCCGTTCAAGACGACTCTCGAGCTGAAGAGGTACCTATAGTAAAGAAAGAAGCCGTAAAAAAAAGACTACATAAGACGACGATAGAGTGCCATGGAAATCACAAAGAGGCTACAATGCCCTCAACTGCAAATGGAAATCACATATTCGTCCTAATATTGGCTAATTTTGCACGACTTACGATAATGATGCTAGGAGGAACTAGAGTGGGTTAAATGACCTAGGGGTGTTTGATAACACAATATCTGAATATCATAGTATTGACAAAACTTACTTGTTGAGCCGTGAAAGTTTTTAAAATGACATAAAAAGTGGGCAGAGATAGAAGTGCAAGAATTTTACAAATCCAAATGTGCAAACAAAAAATCAAAGACATCGAATACTAATGAGGTGTAACTTCATACGTTTTTAAGGGGTTATTTAGCCTCTAAATTCGTACGTATTTGATCGTTTATTGATCTAATTTGCTTCTATTTACATTTAGGTACTTAGGAAGAAAATGATAAAAAGTTACAAGTTTTGGGCTTGATTGGACAAAGAACGAAGAAAAACGACAAAGGTCACGTGACGGGGTCACAACCACAATGTGCGCTGTCACATCGTAGCTGAAGATTCAGTGGATGGAGACGGTCTACAAAGACGGCATCAGAAGGCATCTGACGACGTCACAACTCCAACGTGACGCCGTCAATATAAAGCGGTGGACAAGGCGAAACCCTAATGGGCAACGAGCTAACGGCGTCACACCCATAAAGTGACGCCATCACAACCCAAAATCTATTAATATAAACGCATTGGTTTCATTATTATGTGTGCAACTTTGGAGGAGCTTAATCCACGGAGCGAGGGTCGATTTTAGCAGCTTTTTTGGCCTTTTTTCCCATTGAAGAACTTATGTATTATTGAGATAACTTATTTAATCAATCATCCAATCATGTTTATGTGTTATTGTTTGATCTGTTTATTGCTTCTCTTTTTATTAGTATGCTCGGCAAAATTAACTAGTATTTGCTTAGAATTGCACGAAACCTAGTTATTAATTGCTTTGTTGTCGTCTTGTTTATGGTGTGCACATTAGGAGTTGGAAACTGGCTAGGGAAACTAAACTAACTTGAACTTCCACTAAAACACGACTAATTGATTACTTATGTCTTAGGTTGTTAATTAGGCGAGTATTTATCCCGTATTTAGTTTTGGGTGAGCTTGAAAAATCAGACATGCGTCGTTCACTTAGGCTAGTCTATAGGTGTGGGACTGACCAATCGACAACATGTAATTATGAATACTTCACATTGCATTAGGCAAGGGCGTGACAATTCGAATACATAGTAAGAAATAACTAGGGAGTAATGTGATTCTAGGTAAATACGTTTTTCCTCATATAAGAAGTTCACCATCACTTTACTTTTCTTGTCATTTATTTTTATCACAATTAGTTTAATTAGTAGTTTTAAAACCAACCTCTCTCAATACCCAAATTTTACTTGCTTTCAATTAAAAACATAAAAATACCAAAAATAATCTTCCCGCAACCTTTAGACTTAAATTGACATAGACTTCAAATCTACCACACTATTCCAATAGAAAATGATCAATCACTCGAGTCTTGCCTATACTACACTATAACGGTTAGGTACTCTTCCTAGTAGGATTGTAAAACTTTGGTGTTGCAATCTGCCGCATCAAGTTTTGGCGCCACTGCCGGGGAATAGTCTAGGTTCCGATTTATATTTCTGTTGGGTCTACTCACTAGATTCCTATCAAGTGAGATTTTTCTTTTTTTAGCTTTCTTGTAGTCTATCTTTTTCTTTCTGCTTTTGTTTGTA
Source organism: Chrysanthemum seticuspe (assembly GCA_019973895.1). Lineage (NCBI taxonomy): Eukaryota > Viridiplantae > Streptophyta > Magnoliopsida > Asterales > Asteraceae > Chrysanthemum > Chrysanthemum seticuspe. Next base: position 169,040,062 of record BPTQ01000006.1, read on the forward strand.
AAAACCTTTTTCATTGACTATTCCGTTAACAATTATAGAGAACGCGAATCTACTAAACCTTTCACCTAATTCACCACCCCAACCCAATTCACCAAACGCAACAATCTCATTGCATGACCAAACTGTTCAAGAAATTAATGAACTTCATGAGGTTAATAGGTTAATTGATAATGAACTTCAGAAAATGATAAGAGCTTTGACCGTCATTCCTACCCCTAGTAATGACTAGGAAGAGGAATTAGGGGATGGAGAAGTTGTGGATAATGAGGAAGAAAAGGATGATAGGGACACATTTAGAAATCTGTTTCCCACCAAGGACCTATTAAAGAACCCATGTCTTTCTTCCGTGAGAAAAAGACCTTGGATCAATACGGGTACTCGTAGGAATATCAAGATACCCTGCATGATTGGTTATTTCTATAGAGAGTATGCCTACATTTACTTAAAATATCTCATGAATGTGATAGCTAGGCTTTACTATAAGTGGATTATGAATGAGCATATAGAGCCTAGGAAAGACTCTTACAACCCTAAGTGATTTAGCAATTCTGTTGGAAGAGTTTGAGGCTTACACATTTTCATAGGGAATTTTTCTTATATTTGTGACTTTATGATTTTAGAGGATGCTAGGAGTATCATAGATGCTTACTTGTGTGAAATTGTACTGATAAACCATTTGTGCAAAGAGGTTAGTTTATGATCAACGGTTTAACTTACAGATGGAATAGATAAAGTCATATATAGGATTCCCATAAGATGGAAAGTTAAAATATGTGGAAGATTTAGATATAGATAATATGCCATCTTTCTTTGTTGCAAATAAGGAGGATGAAGAGAAAGGAGTATCAGGCCCGGATTTGGGCAAGGGCGGGCTGGGCCATGGCACAGGGCATCGTACTCTAGAGGGGCACCATTTGTCTTGAAGCCCAATGTTTGTATAATATCACTTAAAGCTTTTCAAATGCCCAATATTAAGCCCAGATTCAGTATGCAAACTACTAACGTAGGGAAAAAAAATACAATATACCTATCATGTATTCCTGTAAATTTAAGATCAATCAACATGGTCACATTTTAGTCTAAATTCGTTGAATGTTTCTTTTGACTGTTGAGAGGTAAATTTTTGATTTGTTATTGGCTATTCTTAATTTTCTTTTTATCAAGATTCCCATTTTGCAAGTTGTTATATACTTCGAGTCTTCGAGTAGTAATTATATCATTGCTTGCTAGTGTATTTGCTTACTTGATTGGATCTATATTAATCTAATACTCCCTCCATCTTATAAATGTCCAGTTTGGATTTTCTAAGTTTTTCTTTTTTAACTTTAACCATAAATATTTTTGATTGTGTTATATAATATTTGATGCAAAATATATGAATAGAGTAAGTTTTAAATGTATTTCCACTACGTATTATTTTTATCTAATACTAATTACACAAGCAAAAATATTTAAAGTTAAAATTGTAAAAAAAAAACTTGAAAATTCAAATCTGGACATTTAATATGAGACGGAAGGAGTATAACACTATTCAATAATAGCATGCTCTCATTGTATTAATATGCTTGGAGGACTATAACAATTTTTGGTATTACAGAACTTCTTTTATATTCATCTGGTTGCATCCCTTCATTGATATATTCATACGTTTGTTACGATGTTTAGTGAGCCATTTGCGTGAATTATCAAATGTTAGTGTGATTTTGCACACTGAATAGGTTTTCTTATCTCCCAGGGCCTCCTATATCTCGAGGACGGCTCTGAGGAGTATATTACAGTTACGAAAAGAAAAGGACCCACTTTGTGAATTGTTTATCACTAGGACCTGAGTATAAGCGCGACGAAGGGGTAGATAAATGGCTCCGCCCAGTGACGGACCTAGAAAAATAGAATGTGGGGGGCAAAAATTTTTTTTTTACAATAGCAACAAAATGCGAAAAAAAAAACTAGAAACATAATGGTAAATCGAGTATTTTTACCTAGACATGAAGGATTTATAAGGCTTTAAAGCGTTAAATGTTGGATTTTAGTATGTGAGTGGGGGGCAATTTGAGATTTTGGTGGGGTCACTTTCGAAAAATGGTTAAAATTAAATAAAAATTACACTAAAATATCAACTTTTTCGGCTAGCCATGGGGGGCGGCTGCCCCCACATTTACTATGTGGATCCGTCCCTGGCTCCGCCATGCATGATGCGAGTACAAACATTTACATCATAGAAGTTTGGACACGATAGAGAAGATTCACAACTTGAACATTACAAGGACCAAAAGTGTAATTAAATCTACTATATATATGTGAACACAACATATACACGATATCTCCACGGTCTCATCATCTTTTAACATACACTTATGCCCTTCACTCGTCTTGTATTTATGCACACACATGCATAAGGGCTGTTTATTTCAATCATTCCGTAAATCAAACTCTAACCACCACCACTATATATGAGCACCTCGGGGAAACACCCTAGCTTACATGGAATTCGTAGTCGAAACGGGAAATGGGTAGCAGAGATTCGTGAACCACGTAAAAGTTCTCGTATATGGCTTGGAACATACCCAACCCCAGAGATGGCTGCGGCCGCTTATGACGTAGCGGCTTTAGCACTCAGGGGTCGCGATGCTTCTTTGAACTTCCCAGAATTTGTTAGATCATATCGAGTGCCAGAGACCCCAGAGCCTACCTTGATAAGGAATGCGGCTGGGGAAGCGGCTGACATGATAAAGTTGTGCATGGAGAGGGAAGATGGACATCAAGCTGGCCATGGTGGTAATGGGGTAGTTTTGGGTAATGATGAGTTTATCGATGAAGAGGCGATTTTTGATATGCCGAATTTGTTGGTGAATATGGCAGAGGGAATGATGGTGAGTCCACCACGGCCGACGAGTATTGATGATCGGTCGCCTGTGGACTACTCTTCTGGTTGTGACAACTTGTGGAGCTATTGATTTTTCTTTTAGTGAATCTTGCTACTAGTTTTGGGAAAAAGGTTTTTTTATCCAAGTTGATGGATAATAGGTTTTGTATCACATAAATAAGTTTATAATTATATAATTTTGAGGTTCGAATGTTGTAATATCGTAATAGTCTATGGATGATTAATTCTGGTTCTAGCTTTGTTAGTATCTTCTAACAAATATCCGCGATTTAAAAACAAGAGTTTAAGTCATATAATAGACGTGTATTATTTTTAAATATAGTGTTATGCTAAGTATACTCAAAACATTACTCGTGCGGTATTTTAACTTTCATTTTTTACAAATGTGATACATGAGTGACCGGTAAACCGACTATACCGGCTAAAATGTGATTTCTTTTTTTAGCAAAATAGGCTTTTGCGATATTTTTTCTTTTGCAAAATAGGCACTTGTGCAATTTTAGTCCCTGCTGGAAAACTCTTTTTCAACCTTTTCTCTCCATCCGCACTTATTTTTTCTGGTCATCACCAATTTCCACAATCAGTCCAATTTCAAATGTAGATATATATAATAACTAGGGGAAATCAAATATACCAAAATTTGTCACTTAAAAAGTAAAAATAAATAACGTTATTTATCAAAAAAATTTAAATAGTTACTATCTCCGTCCCAAAATATAAGTCCAGTTTGACTTTTTCAATCTAACTTTAACTTTAAATATATTTTTTTTATTATATAATACTTGGTAAAAATTATATCAATAAAAAATACATTTAAAACTCAATCCATTTACATAATTTTCATCAAGTATTGAATAATAAAAATAAAATTATTTGAGGTCAAAGTTTATAAAGTTAAAATGGACTTACATTTTAGAACGGATAAAGTAAATATCAATCAAACTTCCAAGATTTGCCAACTATTTGCAAAATTCGAGAAGGCCGCAAGTTAGTTCACAAAAATATCCTTGTGCAATTTTTTGCAAATTTGGTCTCAATGTAATTCTTTTTTATATTGTTTTTTATAATAGCATGATTTTTTTTATCTTTTGAATAGCAAGAAAGCCTTTAGGTTTTTTTGGGAAACTGCTCCATATGCGATTTTTTTTAGGTAGCATAAAATATATTATCCTTAATTGTATCTAATGTAGTTTTTCACTTTTAAAGTAAAGGCTAAGTGCTAGAAAAGCGTACAAAGACTAAATTTTGTAAAAATAATTCGCATAAGGACTAGTTTTATAAATTTTGAACAAAGACCCAACTTTATGAAAAAAATTTGCAGCAGGGACTAAAAATGTCAAGGACCCAATTTGCAAAAAATCACAAGAGACCTATTTTGCAAAAGAAAGAAATCATAAAGGACGTATTTTTCAAAAGAAACAAATTGCAAGGAACCACTTCTGCTCAAAAAATAACTTTTTAGCCGGTTTACTGATCACCCATGTATCACATTGGTATAAAAAATTTGGACACACATACCACAACGGTATTTTTAAGAAAGTATACGTATATTTTGTGACTTAAACCCTAACAACAAAGTCTAATGGATTGAAATCAAAATTAGTTATGTTGACTTTAAATAAAAAGATACAACTCTAGTGTCCTAAACAGTTAAATGGAAGAGTTCTCGATCGCATAGTCCATATGTCCTTTTCATCGATATCACCAACCAAAAGATGAAACTCCTTCCTTTGAAAGTGAACATATTCGCATAGAACCCGCATACAAAAGATTACCTAGAAGAGCGAACCTCAACATTAGAGGGATTGATTTTTATGGTGTTTTGTGCCCTAGGCTTTTTGTGACGATGTCGTTGAGACAGAAGATCATCTTTTGGTACATGCGTTATTGCTTTGAACACTTGAGAAGACATTGTTGATTGGTTGAACATTTGAAGCATCAACCTCCCAATGTTATTAGATGTCACCCTTGTCGATAGGGTCCTCGTACTCCTGGCTGACTTTAAAAGGTTTTTCGATATGATGGTCCAATCTACCCTTTTGGCATCCTTGGAGGTTCCGTAATGAGTTGGTTTTCGCCACCAAGAAACACGTTTAAAGATCATATATTACTTGTTAAATTATCAGTGATAAAGCAATAGCTCAACAACTAAAGTATTTATTAATTTATTTAGCATTATTGTTACAATCCCCTAATAACTAATAAAGTTTCGAATGAATTACAACTTTACAAGTCTCGATGATAAGGGACACAAGCACGTACAACTTCTTCGTATGTTGGGAACAACTTACTATCGTGAGAGCGTTTCTTTTGTTTCTTACGGACAAGATATTTTAAGGAAATTTCATTTCAAAGGTTAGCTAATTTCATTTGTCTTTTCAGTTTTTGTCCGTATATATATTTGTCTTTTCAGTTTTTGTTATCAAAGGTTAGCTAATTTTATTTATCTTTACTGCTGCATTATAAAGTAATAGCAGGGTACTCGCGTGTTGCAGCAGCAGGTACCTTGAAATAAAAAATTTCGATGAACAATGTATTTTAGTTTATTATGTTCTTTTTAACAATAAATTTACAGATATCAAGAATTTCCTATAGACCGTGCCCGTTCGGGCTCGAATCTGTTGGCCTGTGTCTGCTCGGGCTCGAGCCCGTTTGGTCCGCGCCCGTTCGGGCTCAAGCCTATTTGGCCCGTTGCACGTTCGGTCTTGAATATTTGTATAATGTGCTTTATTATTTGTAGTAGTGAAATTTAATGCAGAAATTGTGTTTAATTTGGTTGTACAATATGCTTGATAATTTGTATTTCTTATGTAAGGGGTATTTTAATAACTTTATTAATTGTATTTATTGACCAGTTAAATAATTGACTACATTAAATAGCATTAATGTGGTGGTTTGTTGTACACTATGCTTCTTGTCTTGTACGTCTGAAAATTATGTGCATTAAAGTGTTGTACATTATGTTTCTTTTCTTGTAAGTATTAGTCATTATAGTCATTAATAACATTGACCACTTTAATAGCATAAATGTTGTTTGGTAGAATTTTGGTCTTAAAATGACACCACGCTTTATTTTGTTGTAATTCGTAAAATTTGGTGCATTAAAGTTGTGTACATTATACTTATTGTCTTGCACGTCTTAAAATTAAGAGTAAGGTGTCTTCGTGCATTATATGTAGTATAGATTTGATAAATTTTTAAAATAAAAATATCACTATAATAACATTAGTTACAAAATTTTAAAACACTTTTTGTAGATATGTTTAAAAAAAATTAATTAAACAAATACAATGTAATTTAATATAAGAAAAAATTGTCTACAACCATAATTACTTATTAACATTTCAACTATTTTTATAAATGTTATTTTTAAAATATCCCTAAAATAAAAAATGCATGTTATTATACATCTTGTACAAACTAATAAAACACACAAAACTTCATACATTTTATATGCAAACAACTTGATGATATATATGGTTTAAAAAACCGGACCGGGCCAACTGGTTCAACCGGGAACTGGAGTCGTCACCAGCTCGGCTAGCCAATAAAAGCCGTCCGAAAACAAACCTCAGAGGACCGTCAGAACCGGTAAAAACGGGTGAACCGAGCCAAACCAGGATCATTTTCTTCTTGTTTTTCTCAAGTTAATCTGCTCGTCATTGTTATTTTGTTGGTGCTTGAACTTTAATCACAGAGCACCTGCCGCTGCAACGCGTAAATACACTGCTAGTATATCGTATATGCTCATGTTGAAAATTGAAAGACTATTACCATAAATAAGAGGGGTAATACAAATAGAGATGGCAACGGGGTCGGGTATGCGAGGAATGGTTGATACCATCCCCATCCCCGAAGTTAAATTGCTATCCTATCCCCGTCCCCATCCTCGTCGAGGATCACAATTACATCTTCATCACCGTCCTCGATGGGGAACGGGGATCCCCAATGGGGAATCAGGGATTTTTCTACGTTACATAATTATAAGTAAGTCATATTATAAACAGATGATTGTACATAGGTTTCTGGAAGAATATATATATATATATATATATATATATATATATATATATATATATATATATATATATATATATATATATATATATGTTTGAGTTATTATGAAAAGTTTCTTATAAAGAAAAGAATGAGAACGCATGTGGAGGTGACATGTGTCACCTTTGCCACATCATCATGCCACGTCACCATACCCCCCCCCCCCCCCGCCGCCGAAAAAAAAAATCCCGCCAAATTTTTTTTTCCCGTTAAAAATTTCCCGCCAAAATTTTTTACTGCATCACAGTTATAAAGGTACTGCATCACAATCATGATTTTAGTGCATTAAAGTTATAGATTACTGCATCACAATTATAAAATTATTGCATCACAATCATGATTTTAGTGCATTAAGGTTATAACCTTGATTTTAGTGCATCATAGTTGATGCACCTTAACTATTAACTATGATGCCGTAACTTATAATAAAGATGCACCAGAACTTATTAGTGCATTAAGGTTATAAGTTACTGCGTCACAATTATGATTTTAGTGCATTAAGGTTATAAATTATTGCATTACAGTTATTAAGTTACTGCATCACAATCATGATTTTAGTGCATTAAGGTTATAACCTTGATTTTAGTGCATCATAGTTGATGCGCTTAACTATTAACTATGATGCAGTAACATATAATAAAGATGCACCAAAATTTATTAGTGCATTAAGGTTATAAGTTACTGCATTACGGTTATAAAGTTACTGCATCATAATCATGATTTTAGTGCATTAAGATTATAAGTTACTGCATCACAATTATAATTGTGATGCAGTATTTTTATAACTGTGATGCAGTAAAAAATTTTGGCGGAATTTTTTTTTTGCCCAAAATTTTTTTTTTTTTTTTTGCGGGAAAATTTGTTTTTTTTGGGGGGGGGGGGGTGGGTGGGTGGGGGTGGGGGTGACACATATCACATGACATGGCATGGTGATGTGGCAAAAGTGACACATGTCACCTCCACATGTCTTCTCATTCTTTTCATTATAAGAAACTTTTCATTTTAACTTTACCCTATATATATATATAGAGCAATGATATAGATGACTAAAATCTAGGCCTAAAGATATGCCTAATCAATTCATTAGTTGACACATGTGATATCCATTTTCTCTCTCATTATCTTCACCATTGATCTTGACAAGTGTTAAAATCTTACTATTAGGCATATCTTTAGGCATGTTTATTAGGCATGCAAATCATTTTCCATATATATATATATATATATATATATATATATATATATATATATATATATATATATATATATATATATATATATAGTTATGATCAAATAAGAAGATTACTTAAAATAAGAAGGAATAAGAAGAACTATAACCGCAAATTCGAGATGCACCGACCTAAATTAGATGCATCCCTATAATCTTAGATGCATTATAACGCACCATAGTGTGTTTTCTAGCTTTTAATCAGATGCATATACGTATATTAGATGTCTTTCATGATTTCTCTTGTTTTTTGTTCCTCTGCACTAATCTTAGATGCATTATAACGCACCATAGTGTGTTTTCTAGCATTTAATCAGATGCATATACGTATATTAGATGTCTTTCATGATTTCTCTTGTTTTTTGTTCCTCTGCACGTGCCGAAATCATGAAAATCAATTTGCATCATCTATACATCAAATTAACTTTCAAAACTCAAGATGTTGCATCTACATGAATAGAAATGTATCTAATGCAAGTCGTTGCCTCTCAAATGCGTGGTTTTGGTCACTTCTCACCACTTCTTATTTTAATTTACTTCTCACTGGATCCCTACTCTATATATATATATATATATATATATATATATATATATATATATATATATATATATATATATATATATATATATATATATATATATATATATATTTATATATATATAGAATCTAGATCAAATAAGATCAAACTTAAAGTTGTTAAAATGAGATCGAACTAAAATTTGACAAGAGATACTCTCCTTACAATAAAAATAATTTTTTTATTTACTACAACTAAAATTGTTAAAGTTTCGATATATTTCTTTTTAAAATTTACGAAACCTAGGTGATACACTTTGATTAAAAGTTTAATGTGTATCAGGTTCTTGTATGTGTATCAGGTTTTGGAATATTTATTAGTGTAATGTGTATCAGGTGTATCACTAATTCAAACTCATGTATCATTTGGTTATTAGTTGCTAAAATGTTAATTTGTATTAAAATATTATTTTTTTTTGTGTATAATTGCTAAAATTGTTATTTATAAATGTTTTAGTGGTTTTTTAGATTTGATCTTATTTTTACAACTTTAAGGTTGATCTCACATTAACCCTCCCCTATATATATATATATATAACTTTTAAATTGCTAATGTTCAGAAAACATTAACACGTATAACAAAAATTGTTTCTTTGAAGAAAACATATTATATCAACCTTGGATCCAAGGGCGGAGCTATTAAGGGACCGGGAATGGTCCCGGCCCCTTTGGCCTAAGCCTGTTAGTATATTTTTTCACGATTTCATGTGTTTTTTCGGAAACATTTTTATTTCGGCCCTCCCATTTAATGTATTTCCAGAAAAAATTTTGTTTCGGTCCTGTCACAAAAAAATTTCTAGATACGCCATTGCTTGGATCATAAGTAAATATCAACCTTGGATCATATAAAACTTATTATATGAATTAACATATGCCTTATTAAAACAATTAATCAAAAGAAGTACATATAGAGAATGATGAAATCATGTTTCATAACATAATATAGACATATAATGTATTTTGTACATAAAATATATTCGGGGACGGGTTTGGGGCTTGGTTCGGGGATCCGAGGGTATTACCATACCCGCTTTTCAGTATCGGGGATTCCTCGTCACCATCCTCATACCCGGTCAACTCGGGGATTACCCGGTCAAATCGAGGAATACCTGGTCAAATCGGGGTCGGGTATCGGATTCTCCGTCGAGTTTGAAGTTTTTTGCCATCTCTAAATACAAACTTTTATACGAGCTCGTGATTAATTTCATAAACAGCCATTTACTTTGTACACACGCAATTCGATGTTTTTTTCATTTTTTTTTACATTTATCATTTTCATAATGCTGCGACATTTATAAACAAAAGGGGCATAATTTTGTATGTTGTGACATGAAATAGATAGTTTAGGTAGCATGAAACATGGAAAAAGAGTGATTGGGACCGAGCATCTAAAATAACCTGATATGTTTACGTAGCATGAAACACATCACTTGCTTTTGATTAATGTGTGGGACATGTCAAACAGTCAAAGTTCAAGTACTCATCATTTTCACCAAACGTTACCAGCTTACGATTAGAAAAATAAACCCATCCATCTAAAATACAACTCAAATAGGTCACATGTTATGTTATCTTAGTGACCTGAATGTATGTTTTTCCAAAGTAGACTCACATATTAACCATAATAAAACTGAAACTATACTGACCATAATAAATAAAAAATAAGTACAATAGATATGAACATTTTGAAAGAAAAAAATTATCCCACAGTTCATTAACTATTTAATAACATATATCAAACGTTAGTATTTTCTTAATCACACGTTAAATATTTCTTATGGCGTCTGAGTATATATATATCCAATATATCAGTTCTAGTTTTTACTTTTGATACGCGTAACTTCATTTGTAAGAATGGTTGATAGTTGATACTGATCAAACAGAAACTACAATATTTTCCGAAACTAATTCTATTGATGTAGACTGTGCTTCAGTGAGCTTCCTAGCTTTCACTGAGCTGCATGTGCATAAAATCTAACAAGCAAGGGAACAAGGAAAGACAGCGATCAACGAACTAAATTAAAATTTGGTGGAAAATCTTCGAACATGGTTGGGCAAACATGTTTCTTTTGGGACGGGGACGACAATTTAAAAGGCTTATCGTGTCATTTTATGGGAATTGTCATAAACCGTTCATAGTCTCTTAAATGATACTACTTGATCACAATTGTTTTAATTTAGCAAATACGTACTTTTTATATATTGAGTTGAGGTTTTAGGTATTGCTATATTGATATTTGTATACCGCTGCTGATAATCGAAGCTGCTAAACAAAGAGAATTCGTGTTTTTTTTTTTTTTTTTTGTATTTTGTAAATTAATTGAATTAATTTGCTATCTAACAATACTTATATAATTTGGTCCTGCGCGTTCGTTACAAGCTATAAGAACTAATAAATGTTGTTAGAGAATCATGTAGGGTGTCTGATGATCCTAGATATCTTACTAAAATCGTGTTGAGTTTACTTTCCGTATAAAGCATTTCGACCCTATATATGCCCGGGTTGCACGAAATCTCTATCGGGATAATTCTAAAAGATAAACACTTTGTGTCTAGGCACAAGATCAGAAAGCAGGAACAATAGAAGAATTGTATGTGTGTTTTTCATATGTCTCAATGAGGCTAATAGATCTGTTTATAAAACATATTCTAGATAACATTTATGCAGTTAAAGTTGGTTAAAACCATCTTTCACAACTATTTTTTTCTGACAGTCACACTGGTTGGGAAATAATAGGGGAAAAAGGGATAACCGCAAGGGATCGCATCCCCCTTGACCCCTGCATTTTTGTCATGGTCGAAAACATATTCTCTCAACGAGTGTGCACTCTATACTTCCCTAACTCGTACCGAGCCGAATATGAAATCTCTTTAGCCTCTAATAAATCGTCATTACCTAAATGACTGTTGATAACACTAAAATCACCAACAAATGTACGTGTGACCTTCATATTTGTCGGGTCCTTTTTCCGGAAAAACTAAAGTTTAGATATGCATATGATTTTAATTTACCTTTGACGTCTATGTATAATAAAAGCACCTAGCTAAACACCAGGGCCAAAAGATGACATGTATTGCAGAAGACAGCATTACTAAGGTGATTGAGTCATTCCAACCAATTATGTATTTCCAACGATCCATTGAATCCACGTATTAAAGTTGATAATTGTTAAGATTTATAATCTAAGTGCTTATTATTAATCTGATACTGCTTATTATGGTTGCAGAATAATGTGTTTAAGCTTATTTGGTGATGGGAAGTTGAGAAGTTGGATATTGAAGTATTAGGATTCTTGAGGGACTTGAAGTGAAAGTGTTTAAAGCTGATTTTATCTTTTGGGACATTTTTAGCATGTTGGTAAAGTTGAAGGCCCAAGACAGAAGATTTGTTGTTATATAAAGAGAAAGACAAAGTCTTTCTCATTCATTCTGATATACGACTCTCTCTCTCTCTCTCATAAATCTCTCTCTAAAACTACTCTCTTGTAAACCCTAGTTGTGTTCTTGATCCCCTTGATCAAAACAATTATTTCTGATATTGTTATATTTGATTGAGATCAAATATATTGTTCTTGTTAGTAAAACTGTTTGAGAATAGTTTCTGGTGATTGTAAAACTTGTTTTGTGAGTAATAAAAGTGTTTTGTTATCAATTGAATATGTTTTTCTTCATGATATCAGAGCCAGGTAGCTCTAAAAATCTTTTTTGAAAAATTAAGGTTTCGTTAAAATTGGGGATTTTTTAATTCGTAAGTTGATTTGTCAATTAATTTGTGTTAATTGATAGATCTTGTGGTTGATTTCATAGATCTTTAAGTTTTTTTTTTATAAACGCCTAATTTTTGAGAAAATTAGGGTTTGGTGAAATTTGGGGCTTTTGTGATTAAAGGCTTCTGAGATCGATTAAGTTTCTTTAATCGATAGATCTGATGATTTGGTTAAGTTTGAAAGTGGTTCTGGTGATTTGCCCTAATTCTGAAAATTAGGGTTTGGTGGTTCTTGGATCTAGGTTATGGGTTTTTGCTATATATCTGTTATATCCCTAGACTAAGTGAATCTAGGGTATAGTAGGTCTGATATTCCGCTGTTGTATTTTCTTGCGTGCTCTGTAACACCTCTCTCACTCTTCTCTTTAGATTGTCGGAGGATAGGATTTGGAATTATTGGAAGTTGTGATTGGTTGTTGGTTGAGTAGTTTGTTTCTTTCTAATTGATTGTTCTTTTTTACTTGTTGTGAGCTTGTGTGCGCACTTGACCTACCACTTTAGTGGCAAGGAAAGCCTGGGAACTACTTTCTCTACTTATCTGTGTGCTTGATTTCTTTTTCTTGGTATAATGTCTGTTCGTAATTCTGTTCATGGTTATACTGATGATGAGTATGAACCTGATAACCCTGTCACTTTAATAAGTAAATTGGATTTGAGTCATCCTCTTCATTTACCACTACAACAAAAGTGGCTTTTTAGGACCCTTTGTGTGGGACGGTATGATAATGGAGTCCTAAAAAACTGTTTAATAGGACATATGAGCGTTTAGGGTCCTTTTTAAATATTTGCTACTTAGGCGATGTCCTAAAAAGGTATATAATAGGATGGTCGATGATTTGGGGTCCTATTATCATATAAGTTAATATGACACTTAAAATATGGGTCCTAATAAATTACCTTTATAAGACGTTTATTCATTATGGTTGTATTATAATAAACCATAATAGGACACGTGAGTTTTGAGTCATAAGACATCAGTTAGTTAAAACGCTTATTCACAAAAAGTTTTATTTAGCAAAATTTAATAGGACCTTTGACACGTCGGTATTATAACGTTAACCTTTATAGGACGCTTATGTACAATGGTTTTATAACATCATTTTTTTAAAACGATATTTTGCAAAAGTTTTATTATAACAAAACTTAATAGGACCCTTAAAGGATGCATATTAATTATGGTTTTATTACAATACACTATAATAGGACACTTGATATATAAGTCATAAAACATTAATTATTTAAAACGCTTATTCGCAAACGTATTATTAAAACATAACTTAATATGACAGTTGACACTTGGGTCCCATAGATTGATACACCATCATAAGACACTTGATATTTGAGTCATAAAACATCGGTTTTATGGAACACTTATTTGCAAAAGGTATTTTTATAAGAAAAGTGAATAGGACCCTTGACAATAGCGTCTTATAACGTTAACCTTTATATAACGCTTATTCATAATGGTTTGTTTATGATACACCACAATATGGCACATCTTTTTAGAGTCGTAAAACATCCGATTTTTATAACGCTTATTCAGTTTTATAGAACGCTTAATTGCAAAAGTTTTATTTGAACACAAATTAACAGGACCCTTGACAA